>JANIJH010000129.1:75101-88711 GCA_024520975.1 Erythroxylum areolatum
TGAGCGCGGTGGTTGTCAGGCCTCTTTGACCAGCTAAATTTCATGTCTGATATTGAAGTCCAGATTCCTACCACTTTCGGTAAGCAATAGTTTGTTGTAGTTGATATTTTTGTAATTTCAATTATTTGTTATTGGAGTCAACATTTGACATAGCATATCTGTGTCATCCATTGAATGATATAGGAAAACTAACTGATTTGGTCTGTTTTGCTAGACCCATTTGCTGAAGCAAATGCTGAGGACTCAGGTGCGGGGGCAAAAGATTACGTGCACATTCGTATACAGCAGAGAAATGGTAGGAAGAGCTTGACAACTGTGCAAGGATTGAAGAAAGAGTTCAGCTACAATAAGATACTGAAGGATCTGAAGAAGGAGTTTTGCTGCAATGGTACAGTAGTACAGGATCCTGAGCTAGGGCAGGTGCGTGTTCACTTCCCAAATAGTGAACTTTGTTTCTTCCTGCTTTTTGGGTGCTCAGTGGAATTGTTGCGCAGGTAATTCAACTTCAAGGTGATCAGAGGAAGAATGTTTCTACCTTCCTTGTCCAGGTAAAACTGACTGAGGCAGTCTGTAGTGCTCGCATGCTCTTTTAGTTGGGTGTCTTTGGCATATCTCATAATACAGCTCTTATTGACAGGCTGGTATAGTGAAGAAGGATAATATCAAAATTCATGGTTTCTGAGCAGTGGAAACATCATCGCAGTGCATGACTCTGGTATCAGTTAGAGAATATATGCAAGCTGTTATATGTTGAGTCGTTTGTGTGTGGGATTGATATATCGTTGTTGTTAGTATTTTAGTTGTGTTGTTGGGTTCGTGTAATGTGGGGAAATGGCGTTTGTTGCAGCTCCTGTAACCTGAACCATCTTAAATTAAGTAGTTTGTTGTTGGGAATATTTTTGTATTGCGACTTTGTTCCGATGAAATGCTATCTTAATTCAGCCACATGAATTTCACCACCATGTTTCTCTCTGCGTGTAATTGAACATGCATTACATACAAATTGTCATTTTGATGGCCTATAGGTAATCATATGTATAATTCTGAGGCAAGAAGTGGTGGAGCAACGGCATCTGGCAGTTGGTAACGAGCTTGTTGTTTTAGGAATTACTTTAATTCTGTATCTTTAGACTGGAAACAGAACTTGTATGCGATTGCTTCTTACCTCCTAAAGAAACAGAACTTGCATGCGATTGCAGCTTACCTCCTGGTATTCACAGAGTAGCATACTGTTGCTCCACAGCCATCAAAACCCCAAGGGGCGAGGTTGAAATGGCGACGTCTGAACTTGTTTTTTCATAATTTTTAATGATTCTTAACTTCGGCAAAATTATGGGAAAATTAATACTTGAATAAATATTTAGTTCGAAATTTTAAATATTCACGTCATTGTCAATTCTAAAATGCAAGGATTTAAAACAAACCGAACCGTCCAGTCCGACCGAAAAAGGTTAAACTGATTGGTTTTTATACAGAGAGGTTAGTAGGTGAAACCGAACTGGACCAATGACCGGTTCAGACTTTTTTCGGACGGTCCGAACCGGTTTTTAAAACATTGCTAAAATGTATCCAGTACTTACTCGTGAAATTGATAAAATAATTTTAGTTCTCAAAGAAGTGACTTTGGCCCTTCCCCTGGCCTTATTCTGTCTCTCTTTCATCTGAGTCATACATTCATGTGGGGACAGGAGATTTAGAGTCGTAATGCTGAGTCCCAGACCATCTATCGCACTGCATGGCTTAAAGTGAAATTGAATTGTGTGCGTGTGCGGACAGCTACTGCATGGCGGCCACTTGCTGCCAACTGCCAAGGCTTCATGGTGTTAGACCCCTAAGTTTCGGAGCACTTCTCAGCTACTTTGATGAGGAGCCTTAGGCAAGAGGTTAGCTGGATTCACGCATGAGGGAGACATGCGAAAATATTAAAGTAAATAAGGGCGAGTGAGATCAGACTTGGTGCAAATTTTGGTAGAGCATCGAACCTTATGGAAATTGACTTAGCCCATACTCAGATGAATGGACCATGACTAATGGACTTGTTGTGGGAGCATTGGATCAGGCCAATTTGCTAATGGACTTCAGCGAGATCACATTACATCATCAACAGATAGAGATCGTAGGGAAATCCTGGATGATGTGGTGACAACTGGGAGTTAGAGTTACAGTGGAACTGAACGTCTGAAAATAGTAGAGTTCTTCGAGGATAAGGATGTTAGTTTCCGAGTTAAATGTAACCTCTATCTTGTTGTTATCTTATCTTATCAGTTAGAGTCCTATTTAGATGGGGATGTCGTCTAATTGGTTCACGTGATGTAATCTGATAAGGATAGACGTGATCTAGCACGATCTTAGGCAATTCAGATTGAGTAGGATTCTGAATGTAACTTGGAAGGCAAGTTAGGATGCCTATAGCTCATTCGAGCCTTACTATTCTCATTCGATCAGAGAAAGCATTTTTTGTATTCTTTTGAAGGAAAATAATATAAAGTTAGTTTTATACTATATTTCTGTACATTTTTGTTGCCTTTGATTTTATTGTTCTTTTAAGTATTGTTTCTTCGAGGGTGTACGAAGGAAACACTTTAAAAGTTCAGGAAAGGCTGAATCTTTGCTTTAACAAATTTGAGCGAGACTGCCGTATAAAAAGTGTGAGCGGAAAAACTTCAGTCCTAGGTTACCTTTGTAACACATGACTCGACCACGCAATGCACACGTTACATTTGCAGCCTCAACCTTTCCCACTTTGTATTCTTTCGCCCAAGTTACGTCTCATCCTCTTCCTGTCCTGATCTTTAATTATTATTAAATTATATACTTAATAATGAGTATACGTAGCAGTACTAGATAAGATAACCACATCTTATGATATTTATACGCCACGTCCTCTGAATGGGACCCACTCCGGGAATCTGACGCCTGATGTTATTTCTCCGGCGTCGTCTTCTCTTCTTAAAAGTCTCTTTTGCCACCTTCTTCTCTTTAGTCTTTACACTACCCCCGCCACCAACCGCAAACCCCACAAGCAACCATGGCAACCAAACCTATAACATCAGATACCACCACCGGCCTCCACAAACACTCCTTCCATGGCACTTCGCTACTGCCCAACACCTCCCTGCACATGCAACCTACCAAACTCACACGCGGCGGCGTCTGCATGTCGGGGTCCAAGCCTCCCGTCACGTACGATCTCAACGCCTTCAGGTTTCAACCAATCAAAGAGTCGATCGTGTCACGTGAGATGACGAGGAGGTACATGACAGACATGATCACTTATGCTGACACTGATGTGGTGATCGTCGGTGCTGGCTCTGCTGGGCTCTCCTGTGCTTATGAGCTTAGCAAAAACCCCTCGGTTCGTGTGGCTATTGTTGAACAATCTGTGAGCCCTGGTGGTGGTGCTTGGCTCGGCGGTCAGCTCTTCTCCGCTATGGTAACTTCATCATCTCAGTTGCGCCTTTGATGTGATGCTAGTGATAATCTTAACATCTATTATTTGATAAGTGGTCTTATTAGGAAATCGTAAAGAACGGAACTTTTAGAAGCTTATGTTTAATTACCTTGGTTTCATACCAACGGCAAAACGAAGAAATCTTAATAATCTCTAGGGATGATTTAAAGGTTTAATCCTCGGGGATTTTTCTTCCTTGTGTGATTGCGAGACTGTATAAAAGTTTTTGTCTTTTGCTGTTTCTTTTTGTTTCTTCTCAGTCTTTGACGGACTTGCAGTTATTCTCTAGTGTGTATTCTTTGTGCATTTGTACAAGTTTTGATTAGTTGTGTTTGATTTGTTGTGTTGTGTCTGTGAGGTTGTGCGCAAGCCAGCCCATTACTTCCTTGACGAAATTGGCATCGAGTACGATGAACAAGATAACTATGTAGTAATCAAGCATGCTGCGGTCTTCACCTCCACTATCATGAGCAAACTCCTTGCCCGGCCTAATGTGAAGCTATTCAACGCTGTGGCTGTAGAGGACTTGATAGTGAAGAGTGGAAGAGTGGGTGGGGTGGTCACCAACTGGGCTCTGGTGTCAATGAACCATGACACACAATCTTGCATGGACCCCAATGTGATGGAGGCCAAGGTGGTGGTGAGTTCTTGTGGTCATGATGGACCCTTTGGTGCTACGGGTGCCAAGAGGCTCAAGAGCATTGGCATGATTCCAAACGCTCCAGGCATGAAAGCTCTAGATATGAGCGCTGCTGAAGATGCCATAGTCAATCTTACCAGAGAAATAGTTCCTGGTATGATCGTCACTGGCATGGAAGTTGCTGAAATTGATGGCTCTCCAAGAATGGTAAAGCGCAAGTTGCGTTTCAAATAATTGTCGAAGATTAATGTAGTTTTGTCCACGGTTAAATGGTGTTACTGGTAATGCATGCAGGGACCAACTTTTGGAGCGATGATGATTTCTGGGCAGAAGGCAGCTCACCTTGCCTTGAAGTCACTGGGTCTGCCCAATGCTCTGGATGGAACTTATCCTGATGCAGTTCTCCCTGAGATGGTTTTGGCCACGGCGGAATCGGGCCAGACGGCTGATGCGTAGACTGCAGTAAGAGAACAGAAGCGTTGTGTGAATATGCTTAAGGAGAAATTAGGTGAATAAAGTTTGTAAGGATCAGTTTGGAAAATGTTGTAATAATAGCTAGTTTCTCCAAGCTTTGTTGAGAGATTACCAGCTTCCTTCGTTTTGGTAGGTTTTTCTTTTTTTTTTCTTCTTATATTATAAGAGTTTCAATTATGAGAAAGTATCTTTAAGCCATTCACACTCAAACTAATCTTTACTTAAGTTGAATAGATTCTTACGAAAGTAAAATTCTGACCTCAAATTTTAAATAGCTGCTTATATAAAGAAGATTTGAACTCGTGATCTTACTTACCTGCGAGAGTCCTCGTGTGAAGTTTTGGTATCTTTTTAATTTGAGAACGTTATCCTCTATCTCTTTTTTCCTATTTTATTAAATCTCAATTATTTATTTATATAAATTTTACATCAATAAATAATTTAACGAAAAAAGATAAAAATAAGAAAAGGGGAAAGAGGATTTGAGGGCTTTGATTTGTCTATCCCTCTCCCTTGTTTTATTTATCATAAATAAACGATTATAATAAATCTGATCAGATGAAGGCAATTAAATAATTTGTAAATAATTTATCGTCTTCTGAGAAAATGCCCGCGCGAAAAAGGACGGCTCCGCAGAGCTAGACGACGTCGTTGCTTCATCGAACTAGCAGTACTCGATTATACCTTTTTCCAATCCGCTTTCTGTTGTTTCCCAAGAAAAATAGTTGTTTCTGGTAAATGCTATTGATCCAATTGAAGACGCAACATGGAGGAGATGTTCGCGGCGATCCTCTCCATGCTTCTTGTCGCGATGCTAATTCCGTTATATCTGTGGAGGCGACGTCAAGATACTCGATCTCTTGACGAACACCACCACCAAGATGAACCGCAGGTCCGTTTCTTCATTCTCGATGTTGGAGGTCTTAGCATTTGATTTGGATTCTAAATATGGAGTAGTGAAATTTTCAGGCTCCTCGGAGAGAGACGGTATCCCGTTCGACTGCTACTCGCCGGATGCGCAGGAGACCAGCTGCCGGCGACGCTAGCTCCTCGCGAGCTGTTGAAACTTCCGGTGGAGGTTTGAGTTTTTCATTTTTTTCATCTATTTTAATTGTTTTTTTCTTTTAAGTTGTTAATCTAAATCTATAAAAGTTGGGTCAAAGGAAGTGCCGAAGTGAAAAATTTTGTTGGAAATGCAATTTGACTTGATGTTAGACTTTGGATAACTATTCAGCTAAAAGGCTTCATTTGTGTGTCCATTGTACCTAAAACTTATTGCATGCTTTAACTGTAATATATAATTTTAGAAGTTCCCTAACAATGATTTTTCTTCATTCAATACATGTGTCTGTTATTCTTGGAAGTGGCCTCTGCAATTGATGTTGCTTACCTGAAAGATAAATAACTCCAAGAAGTGCTCTTTTGCCTCCTAAATTCACTTGTTTAGGTGTCTTCTAAAATTCTGACTATTAATGGCTTATTGGATGTTAATAGATTGTGGTCTGGATTTAGATAATCTTGATGAGAGTGATGATGAAGCTGTTGGGGGTGAGTTCTATGAGGCTAAGGCATCGAAGAAAAAGGAGAAGAAGCGGCAAGAGCGGGAGGCACAGAGACAGGTGCATTCTCTCTCTCTCCTTCCCAAAGTATGGGCACTGAGGAAAAGTTGTTGAAACTGAAAGGTTTTAAGTTATCTTTAAATTGTTTAGCAGCCCTAGGGTTTTCCATTCATTTATTTGCATTATTCTCCATGGTGGTGGAACAAGCTTTCCTTTACCATTTATAATTATTGTAAAGGCGGAGGAAGCTTCTCGTGAAGCAAGGCAGACCAAATTTGATCGTTATGCAGAAATGCGTAAGAGGAAAGATGAAGAACGTGAAGCTAAAGAAAGGATGCTGGTAGGCTCTTTGCTTTAATTTCTTTTGGCATTTTTTATGTAATCATATTTGGTTTCCTTGTTGAAAAGGAATAGTGATAATTCATGCAGGAAGAAGAAGCCAAGGTTCAAAAAGCTAAAGAGGATGAAGCTGCTGCATTGGAGTTTGAGAAATGGAAAGGGGAGTTCTCAGTTGATGCTGAAGGAACAACGGAAAATGATGTGCAAGATGGTAGTCAGGATTTGCTTTCTAATTTTGTAGAATACATAAAGGTACCACAACTGCCTGTTTCATGGTTTTAATCCTATAAAATGTTTCAAGTGCATGATCTTCTTGTTGTTAATGTTTCTTTTCTTTAGGTATTAATTCCTTTTTCCATTCACTAATCTCTAGTGATCTCTTAATTAATGTAATGTGCAACTCTCAAGTTCAAATCTGAATCCATTTAAATTGATGTTCCTTTGTGCATCTGGCAAGGATAAGGCTTCACAAGCAAATTTGAAATACTAATTGATGTACTTTGTATGATCTTTAACTTCCAGAAACAAAAATGCGTGCCTTTGGAAGATCTTGCTGCAGAATTCAAGATGCGGACTCAGGTAGCTTTTCTTGCTATTATATCTAGCTTAATAGTACTTGGAATCAGAATACAAATTCTTGCTTATTGATTTGATTTCCCCATTGCTGTTTGCTGATTTGCAATTTTCACCTGTGGGTAATGCAGGAATGTATAAATCGAATCACTTCCCTGGAAACTATGGGTATGTATTGACCCAAGTACTCTTCCAGTGATATTCCATAGTGCCTTCCGATTAAAGTGCTTTCTTTGTTCCTTCATACACCTTCAATATGTCTTCTGCTTTGGGTCTTTAAGCTGCAGCATTATAGTTTCCAGCCAAAGACCTTTTTCTTGAGACTTAATATGATCAACTGAATCATTGCTGCCCTTTTCTTTCCTTTCCAGTCCTTGCTTTCATGTGCCTGTCACTTTTTGTTTTCCTAATCTCATGTTACGTGGTCTATTTTGGCTTCTTAAGAGCACCATCATTACCCATATCCTTTTCATTTAGCTTGTCTGGTTGGATATCGCTTCAATTCTAAATTTACTGAAAAGGTACTGACCCTTCTATCACATAAAAACGGGATAAATGTAATAACTAGATGCATGTGGTTGATGATTAGTGATACCCTGGTTATTAGGATTTTTGTGCTTCTAGTTTAGAAATTAATACATCTTTCCTTATTAAGACTTAACGGTGTATTAAGTTGATTGTTTTTCTCCGTTAGGGTATCTATCGGGTAGAAATCCCCTCTGCTGTTGTTAAATTCAGTTTTGACGTGTGAAATTGTTGATGTTGTCCTTTGACCTCTTAGTTTAACTCTCAATCTCTGCTTTTAGTATCTTTTGTCTCTCTGCATATCCTCTCTGTTCTATTCCTATACTCCACTGCTGTTGTTCTATGCGATTACTGGGTTGTATGAACTAGTATGCCTTGTATTCAGTTATATTCCGTACTTCTAGCTAAGTTTTGCGCTGCTGAGATTTTTTCTGCCATAATTCAATAACTTTAGAGAGAAATCTAACGGAGGATTTTCTTTGCTTTGTATCAGGGCGACTTTCCGGGGTCATGGATGACCGAGGAAAGTACATATACATCTCGCTGGAAGAAATGAAAGCTGTCGCTGATTATATTAAGCGTCTGGGGAGGGTTAGCATCTCGCACCTAGCCAGTAAATCCAATCAGTTCATTGATTTGGAGCCAAAAGCACAGTACGTTGAGGAAATCAGCAACGTAGAGGAAATGACTGCCACTTAGAATACGCCAGGTTGTGTTTCATAGTCATGAAGAGAGAGGTGGTGGATCAAACACTTTTAGGAACTGGAATCGTTTTAGACTCTATATTGACAGAAGGCAAAGAAAAAAGGACTGTGTATCAAACTCTTCATTTGTAGTGAATGATGCAGAAATCAATTCACCTGACATTTTTCATCTGTCAATTCTTTTGTAAATGGAACTCTCCATACAGTAGGGGATTAATCTACTTGCTCTCTCATATAAATAAGCAACAATCATTGTCTGATGTAAAACTTTATCAATCTCGACTTAGGAGATTCTCAACTTTTGAAATAGCATTGCTTAAAACGAGGGTAATAATGCACGGAACTACTGTACCCACCAGACTAATTTGCTAACCCATTCATGTGGATCAACAATGAAGACACCTTTGTATCAAGTGACGGATACTTGATAGCATTACAGGGTAGAAAAAGGTCGGTTTTGCGGGAATAGATTTTTTGTTCAATATTACCCTGTCTTATTCTGTCTATAAAATCTCAACTATTTATTTTGTGAGACCCACGTGAGGTTCACGCGAGACTTACATAAAATTTACAAAAATAAACGGCTAAAATTCATTGAACACAATAAAATATCATAATATTAAACGGAAGATTTAAATTCAGGTTTTGCTAGCCTCAAAATCAACTACGTAAGAGTTACCAGCACCATGACCAAATGTGGAAAGAGATACATAGCAACGCTATATTATTAGGACAGATGTTGCGAAGAGAGAACAAAGGCCAAAATTAGCATTTACCAAAAAAAAAAAAAAAAAGGGGGCCAAAAGTAGCAACCTCTTTAACTTCATGCAACCGTTGTAATAAGGACCGTACATTATGTTGAAGCCATATATATAAACATGGAATTAAGGAGAGGTCGAGTTCCTAGTTACATTTATAGCTCCTGTCCTTAAAAGCTTGAATGGTTTTGTCTTCTCCGAACCTGTCGGGAAAATTAGAGGAAGAGAATAAAGCTTGACTCAGTCCTATATTTTGTCTCCCGAGTTTTATTAACCTTCTAAACTAATTCTAAGTTGGGTTTTCTGCCCCCGAACTCGCAGTGCCTCCATTTCCCTCAGTCTCCGCGTTCTGATTTGAACGCGGCAGTCCCGAAACCACCGTCACGGCCACCACTATATTCTCTTTCTCAAGGAAACATTTTGCTTGCCTGGCAAGTAAACTGGCAATGAAACTCAAACTTGGGACAAAAGTTGCCAAGCAACTTTTGATCCTCGTACTTATTGTATCTGTCTCCGTGTTTGTAAATGTTTGCCATGGTCAAGATGAGACTGAAACTGAAGCCCCACCACCAGCATTGAACAATTGTAATGGTATCTTTCTAACCTATGCATTTACCTCGCGCGAAAGGGAGTATCCACATGTAAAGAACGTGACTGCACAGGCATGGGCGTTCAAATCCACAGCAACCATTACCAATGCCGGTACGGAGGAGCTCCAGGCTTGGAAGATGTTTATAGGCTTCCAACACCGAGAGATTCTGGTGTCGGTTGACGGGGCGGTCATTGTCGATGTTGAAGATTTGCCTACACCCGCTGGCAACGGCACAACCTTTGCCGGAAACGGAAATGCTGATCTCAAGACTGCTATTGAAACTGCGGGAGATTTCACTCAAATTTCGCAACAGATTGAAATCACCGGCACGCAGTTTGGGTTGAAGCGAGGAGCGGTGCCGATGCCTAAGGATATCAAGCTTGTTAACGATGGCTTCAAGTGTCCTAAAGCCACGAGGAAAGGTATGTACACTGCTCATATGTTGTTGTTTTGAAAGTTAACTGTGTGTATCCATTAGATCATAATCTTCCCAGCTCACATTGCGTTCCCACATCTTTCCTAAAATGCATGGAGGCAATCACACGTAAAAAGTTGTCAATATTTCAGGGTTGGTATATGCCAACTCTTACAATGATTCCAATTCAGTTTTTAGAAAATTACACGACGAAAGAGTTAAAGGACAATCGTAACTCAGATGACAAGTTTTTTATTTTTTCGTACCAGTTTCTCTTTGTTGTGTTTTGTAAAGTTCTTCTCACTGGATTCCATTCTAATCTTTCCCTTCCAATCTTCTCGATTACTAATTGTCTCAGGGAAAACCTACATGCAAGTTTGTTGCAAGAAGGATCCTAAATATAAGGTAAAAGTAAAGAAGACCAAGTTCTTTACTCGTCGATACGGAGATCTTTCCTTCACATACGATGTTCTTCAAGCCTATGGAAACAACTATCTTGCTCAGGTCACAATTGATAATACCAACAAATTAGGCCGTCTGGACCACTGGAACTTGACCTGGGAATGGATGAATGGAGAGTTCATTTACAGCATGAGGGGAGCCTACACTCGCTCAAGAAACTATGCTAACTGCTTGTATGGCCCTGCGGGAAAATACTATGCAGATTTGGACTTTTCCGAGGTTATGAGTTGCGACAAAAAGCCCGTGATTTCCGATCTTCCTAAAGAAAGAGCCAATGATTCCAAGGTCGGAAAGTTGCCATATTGTTGTAGGAATGGTAGCCTGTTACCAGCTTATATGGATGAGAGCAGAGCAAGGTCGATTTTCCAGATGCAGGTGTACAAGCTCCCACCTAACATGAACAGAACTGCTCTAGAGCCACCACAACATTGGAAGATTGAAGGGGTTGTCAATCCTCATTACAAGTGTGGAGCTCCAATCAGAGTAGACCCGACAGAGTTTCCAGATTCAAGTGGTCTTCAGTCTTATAGCACAGCTATTGCTAGTTGGCAAGTGGTCTGCAACATTACCCGTCCAAAGGCACAGCAAACCAGATGCTGCGTTTCTTTCTCTGCTTACTATAATGAATCAGTAATTCCTTGCAATACTTGTGCCTGTGGCTGTGAAGACAATACACGTTGCAGCGAGAAGGCTAATTCCATGCTTCTTCCTGCAGAAGCTCTTCTTGTGCCATTCGAAAACAGAACTGCCAAGGCATTAGCTTGGGCTCATATGAAGAAATTCAAGGTTCCAAATCCTAGGCCTTGTCCTGATAACTGTCCTGTGAGTATCAATTGGCACATAAATGCAGATTACAAGAGTGGATGGACTGCCAGGATCACACTTTTCAACTGGGATAGTACTCCTTTTGAAGATTGGTTTGCTGCCATTCAAATGGGCAAGGCATTTCCTGGATATGAAAATGTGTACTCCTTCAATGGGAGTAAGATAGACAACAAAACAATCTTCTTCCAAGGCTTGCCTGGCTTGAATTTCTTGGTTGCAGAGGTAAATGGTACTAGGAAAGGAGATCCTAGAGTGCCTGGAAAGCAACAATCTGTCATATCTTTTACCAAAAAGCACACACCACACATCAACATAGTGAAAGGTGATGGATTCCCTAAGAAGGTTTTCTTCAATGGAGAAGAGTGTGCCCTGCCAACAAGAATCCCTATCAAGGGTGGAGCTCATAAGCTTGGTTTCAAATTCTCAACCATCATATTCAGTGCAATATTGGCTTTCCTTCTGGTGAAAGATCATCTCCACTGATCATTGATTTCTTTCTTCCCACAAAGTTCTGGTTGTGTTAGAGCCAATTGGTAATTGGTTGAGAGTTCATCGTAAAACCAAAAACATTTCATGTTTTGTTTTACAATTATGATGATTAGCTGGCGGCCATGGTTTTGCTAAAGAAAGTCTATATAACGAATGAAGAGATTGGGGTGGATAAAAGATGATTAAAAGGATACACAACAAAATGAGCTTTAAGGCTTCTATGTATCTGATATAACTTGATACAGATCTGGAGGAGAATATGAGAAAGTTCAGACACAGAGATTTGTGATTGTGCTACATCTAACACTTAATTTTTACGCTAAAAAGGTGATCCATTGTGTGAAATGTAAATTTATTGAATAGCTTATCTCTTTTGCTTAAATGGATTCATTTTTCCAAGGACATGGTGGATGCTAGAACTCTTTTTGGTCTTTAATTTCTGTCAAATTTATTCTTGTTGATGAAGCTATTTGAGGTTCTTGGTTTCTGCATCAGTTGCACATTGGATTGCTCCACAAATTGGAAGCTCTTATCCTCAATTATGAAATATTAATGATGATAACCTCTCAAAACTTTTATAAGGTTTTGTTATAGAGAACTTTCATCTTATTAAGTAAAAATATATGTGATTTTTGTGTAATAATTACTAATTTTTTAGAAATTCAATAATTTTTCTTTTAAAAAAAGTTTAATTGTGGAAGGAAATAATATGAGCAATTTATTTATCTAAAAAGAGTTTATACAAAAATTAGTTGCATCTGGATAATAAAAATATAATTATTCTAAGTGTTCAATAAAATGCTTTAACATTCAATTATGTATATAACCAAACAAATCCTTTGTTTCCAAACTGATGTTCTAACCCTATGTCAATTACAAAAATATGTGGATGAGATTACTAGTACATGGTTAGAACTGGTTAACGAAACAAAGGATCTAATCCTGTGAATGAAGCAAAAAAAATGTCTCAGTAACTTGCACATTGCAAGGTTAAGTTTAATATGCTCACCAATTAGATAATGGCATATAGACATTTTACTTTTAAAAAGATTTATGTTTGGTAATTATGTTTATTTCTATACTTTAATGCATGTACTAACCCTTTTCTTTTTTTCATTATGAAATAGCTTAATGAATCAATATAATAAAATAAATGGTGTACTTCCTATTCTAAATCTCTTTGTTGGGTTAGCTACTGAAAAAACTATTAGAAAGTGTTTCTCAAGTTTATTAAGCAAAAAACACGATTATATGATATATTCATATATATTGAATTCGAAACCACAGAACTAGCCAAGTTCAACAATGTGAAATAAATAACAATCTTTTTTTCCGGTTATTTTTCTTCATCTTTGAGTTAAATTAGTTTTAATGTGGCCTGGCTCAGCTCGACTTTAACTCGGGTTAACCTAGTCACGAGCCGGAACGAAAAGATACAAAATGATGTTGTTTTTTTTAATTTTTAAAAAAATATAAAGCTAAGTTGGGACAACTCGTCCGTGTCTCGTCAAGGTAGGTCCAGTCGGCCTATTGTCATCTCTAATTTTATCCTTGTTGTTTATTAGGAATAGCGTTAAAAAAGAGCAAGAAAATTTTAGAGCGAGAAAAGGTGATGGAAATTTTGCGAGCTTCCCAATTTATTTTCTTACGTTGATTTAATCATCTTCTTCACACGTTGGGATTCCCATGGCGTCTCTCGACCAAGAGGGTCACCTTCTCAAAAGTGGATGCACCAGGAAGAGCGAGGACGAGACACCACCACGGCTGAAGCAGTCCTACAACACTGCCTTGACGAGGGACACGT
>JANIJH010000129.1:88811-111917 GCA_024520975.1 Erythroxylum areolatum
TTGAAAAGGCATTTAGCTGGGGTTAAAGGAGATGTGGAAGCGTGTAAAAAAGTAAGTCATGATGTGAAGTGACAGATAAAAACATTGCTTGATGAACATCAATTTGAGAAAGATAGAAGGGAAAGATTGAATTTTGAAATTGATAGTGGAAGTTCGTTTTCTAATTTCCGTGGTGATTATAGAAATGTTGAAGGTGGAAGTGGTAGTGGTAGTGGCAGTGGCAGTGGTACTAGTAGAGCTCCATCTCATGATCATGAAAAATTTGATGTGAGGAAGAGAAGAAGGCAGGTAGCTAGTTTCTTTGCATCATGAACAACTCCTAGAGCCCAGCTTTCAATTCATAGTGAAATGCAATCAAGAGATGCGGCTCACAATGTTGATAGTAGCTAGATGGTAGTATGATACATGTTCGTCATTCAATGCTTCATCCTATGATTGATGTAATAGCCTCTTATGGTCCAGGATACAAAGGGCCATCTATGGATAATTTAAGAGATAAACTTTTGAGTTGTGCTGTTTTTGAAATTAGAAATTATTTGGTTGAAAGAAGAGTGAATTGGGGGTGCTTATGGATGTTCAATTATATGTTATGGTTGGACAAATAGGAGATAAGAGCCTATTATAAAATTTTTGGTTTATTCTTCAAATGGCTCTATGTTTTTGAAATCTATTGAAGCATCTGGCCTTATTAGAAATACTGACACTTTTTTGGGGATATTTGATGAAGTTGTGAATGAAGTAGGGCCGGATAACGTTTTTCAGTTTATTACTAACAATGATTCTGCTTATAAAGTGGCAGGAAAAAGGTTGCAAAATACCTATAATTCATTTTTTGGATTTCTTGTGTTGCACATTGTATTGACTTAATGCTGGAGAATATAGTTGATCCTAGGTATTTTCCTGTTATTGATGAGACTATGCAGAAGGCTAAAAAGGTGACAAAATTCATTTATAATCGTGTCAATTGTAGGAATTTGTGTCGCCCTGCTATGACAAAATTTGTAATAAATTTCTTATCACTTTAGTTTTTTGTTTCGATGAAGAAGGAGTTAAGGCAAATGTTTATAAGTGATAAATGGGTTGCATCTCAGCATGCTAGGTCTAATGTTGGAGTGGCGGTTTGTAATATTATACTGAAAAATAGAGAATTTTGGTCACAATGTCAATTTATTATCTGAGTTTGTAAGCTTTTAGTGAGGGTGCTTTGCTTGGCTGATAGTGAAGAAAAGTCAACAATGGGTTATGTTTTTGATGCCATAGAGAGAGCAACAGAAGCAATCAAGCCCAATATGAAAAATAGGCCTTCTTTATACACACCATATCTCTCAATCATTAATGAAAGAAGAGAAAGACAACTTTCTTCTCCATTGTTTGCAGCCGAAGCATTTTTGAATCCTAGTGTATTTTTTAACTGGATCTTACAAAGTAAGCTGAAGTTAATAGAGGAATGCTTTTAACAATTATAACAATTGTTAGACTTGATGCGATGCAAGATCTTTTAAGCTCACAAATGGAGCTTTATAAGTTGTTTTATGGGAATTTTGGAATGCCGATTGCTATTCGACAAAGAGGAAAACTTTTCCCAGGTATTAGTTATTTCCTATTTCTTATTCGTTGAAAATTAATTATCACTTTATTTTGTTTATAACACTACTTTTGACATCTTATAACTTGCAGTTTCTTGGTAAGATCAATTCGAAAATGGTGGTCCAGAATTGAAAAGGTTTGTGATTTAAATTTTAAGTCGATATGTGAGTGCAACAGGCTATGAACGAAACTGGAGCATATTTGAATTTATCCACTCAAAGAAAAGGAATATATGAGAGCATAAGAGGTTGAATGACTTGGTTTTTGTTCGTTATAATTTAAAGTTTCAGGAAAGATATGTTATTTTCATTATTATCAATATTTATTTTGATATAATTTCTTATAATTATTTAACAATTAAATTTAATTGTTTACTAGGAATCTTAATAGCACAAGTAGTTCAACTGATCCAATAGCCATTGATAATATTGATCTTTTGGCAGATTAGGTTTCTGAAGAACCCAATTTGGTTGATGCAAATGATTTGAATTTGGAAGATAATCTTGGATGAGAAAGCATTGACATATTATTTGGTACATTAAATTTGAATGATAATGATGATGAAGCTCCTCTCAATGATGAGGATTTTATATTAAATGATCAGTGGGGTTAGTGCAGTTCTAGCAGGTATCCTCCCATTGATGATTGAATGCTAGGTTTTTGTTTTTCCTCTTCTTTTAATTTTACTTATATTTGATATTTATGTTAAATTCTATATATTTAATGTAACTGTAATGTTTTTGTTTTAGGTTTAACTTCTACTTGATTGTTTATTCGTTATCAACTCTTTTGTAAATTGTTTAAGGATATTTATTCTTCTTTTTATTGGATGTTTTGAATTTTTTGATGTAATATTATTTATTAAAATGATGAAATTGTATTATTGTAATATTTTAAATACTTTGTATTATTCTTAATTTTATATTTGTTTATCTTTGTTTATATTAATTGTGATTATTATTTATATGTGAAATATTTAAAAATTATTGTTATTTCATATTAATTGTCATTATTATTTATTATTATGATTTTTGAAAACATGGTTGATGTAAACAATAAACTAGTACAGTACAACTGTACAATATATCAACGGATTATTTTGTAGTTTTTAAAAAATTTTAGGGACTATTTTATAAATTTAAAAAATTACCGAAAATGGTATCCGGTACTGACTGGTATTGATATAGTACCGTATCAGAACTCAATCCGATATCGAGCCCGGTACGGTATTCATAACTTTGCTTATGAGTCTTTGGATATGTCTTTTATGTTTTGGTAAATTCTCAAGCTCGTCAAAAGCTTGATGAAAAATCTGAAAAATGCATTTTTATCGGTTATTGCACTCAATCTAAAACATATAGAGTTTATAACCCTCTTAATGATAAGATTTTAATCAGATGGGATGTGATATTTGATGAAAATGTAAGCTGGAATTTGAATGGAAAGCAGGTACAACAAGTAATTAGTGATCCCATAGAAGTTTCTCTAAATGGAAGAGAAGAGCAACTTCTAACAAATTCTTCTGTTAGCTCCCCATTGGAGTTAGAAAATTTGTCAACTTCGACAACAAATAGCATTTCCTCATCTTCAGTTCTTGAAGAATTTTCAGCAGAGCCAATTCCATTGAGAAGATCAACAAGAGCCAAAATGCCAAATCTCAAATATACTAATGACATATATACCTATCAATTTGCTCTTACTATTACAAATCCATTTCTTACGAAGAAGCAGTCAAAAATGAAGAATGGCAGAGAGCAATGATAGAGGAGATGAAATCGATTGAGAAAAATGGAACATGGGAGATGGTGGATTTACTGAAAGACAAAAATGCAATTGGATTAAAGTGGGTGTTCAAGACTAAGTTTGCTACAGGTGGAAGCATACAAAAGCATAAAGCTTGTCTCGTGACAAAAGGTTATGCGCATAAATATGGTGTTGATTTTGAAGAAACTTTCTCTTCGGTGGTTCGATTTGAAATGGTAAGGCTTGTTTTAGCATTAGCTGTATAATTACAATGGTTAGTTTATCAATTTGATGTCAAGTCAGCATTTCTCAATAGAGATTTACAAGAGGAGGTATATGTAGCACAACCTGAAGGTTTCGTAAAAGATGGCAGCGAGGCAAAGGTGTATAAGTTGAGAAAGGCATTGAATGGTTTGAAGCAAACTCCACAAGCTTGGTACAACAGGATTGATGGACATTTTCAAAAAAATGGGTACATGAGAAGTGAAAATTAGCTAACTTTATATGCGAAAAAAGAAGGTAAAAAAGATTTCATCATTGTTTGTCTTTACGTTGATGATATCATCACTAGTTCTTCTACTTCTCTAGTGAATGAGTTTAAATCTCAAATGATGAATGAATTCGAGATGTTGGATATGGGGCTGTTGCATTATTTTCTTGGTCTTAAAGTTTATCAAATTGTAGATAGTATTTTCCTTTCACAAAGGAATTATGCTAGGGACTTGCTTAATAAATTTGACATGCTTAATTGTAAGCCTACAGCTACACCCATGAATATTAATGAAAAATTGCAGCAAGAACATGGTGAAGATATGGTACATGCTAAGAGGTTCAGAAGCTTGGTTAGAGGTTTAATATATTTGACTCACACTAGACCCAATATTGCATTTCATGTTGGTATTGCTTCCAGGTATATGCAACGACCTTCAAAAATTCATTATGGAGCAGCAAAAAGAATCTTACATTACATTGCTGGAACTATGGACTATGGCATCTGGTACTCTAAAGTCTATGATTTCAAGGTTGTGTGGATACACAGATAGTGATTGGGCGAGTTCAATGGATGATAGACGAAGTGTATCTGCAAATGTTTTTACTCTTGGTTCAGGAGTGATCTCTTGGAGTTCAAAGAAGCAAGCTACAGCAGCATTGTCAACCTCAGAAGCAGAATACATTGCAGCAACTTTAGCAGCTTGTCAAGCAATTTGGATAAGGAGCATGTTAGTAGATCTTCAGCATGAACCAAAGGGAGCAACAAAGATATTCTATGACAATAAAACAACCATCTCCATGTCGAAGAATCCAACATTTCATGGCAGAACAAAACATATTGAAATTCGTTTTCATTTCATTCGTGATCTGGTAGCAAAGGAAGAAATCTCATTGTAATATTGCAGCACACAGCAGCAGCTAGCCGATGTTCTAACAGTACTCTGTTAAGAGAAAGATTCTGTTAGTTTAGAGCTTTGTTGGGTGTGTGTGACTTTGAATCAAAGGGGAGCGTTGATGAATGATTTAAAGGTTGTTAAGGAATGGTGAAACTTGTATCTGTTTTTGACCGAGTCGTGTGGTCAAATTCCTTATGTTGTGGTAGTCAAATATAATGCTAATAATCAGTTTTTATAGACCGATATCTATGTTTCAGTTGTTGAAGTTATATGCCTATATATAGGTAATTGATGTTGCTGTAATTAAAAATTAAATGTTGAAATAAAAGAAAGGGTCATTTGAAGTTCAATTTAAAATTTGCTCTGCTTTCTCTATTTATTTATTTTTATTTTGTCTTTGTACGACACTTGTTTCGCTAACATTGACATGTTGTAGTCTCACAACTTAACTTTATTTTTTTCTAGATTGACATTATTTCTCAAGTTGACTCTAATTTGATAAGATCGTGAAATGTAATAATTATGCCATTTCAAATTTAAAAGTAAATTTACATATGAATAAGAGTGTAAAAATAAAATGAGATAAATGTAAAAATAATTTAATAATATATTATTTTAAAATTCGAAGTTGAAATATATTGCCTTAGAAATATGTACTATAATGTTACATAATAAATACTGAAATATATTTAATACTTCCTTCTTAATTCAAGATATTTAAAACAAAATAATTAAGTCTTTTATTTATGAACCCCATTTACTAATGCCATAATTACAAATCAGGAAATCAAACATCAGTATTATTGATTCCTTTCTTAAGATGGTGAGATGTTCATGTGTGTTTCCAAAAAGTCATAACATGAATACCATGATTAGTTATTATTAATTTGTATCATTTTATATGCTTGAACATGGATAACATGATCTACATGTGTTAGATAAAAAGGTTATTGGTATACCATGATCAATAAGCTACCTTGCTAATAATAATAAGATTTATAATACCATTTTTACTAATTATTTTATTCATAGAAATTAGAATAAAGAAGAAGAAAATAAGAGTTCCTAAATCGTTGTTTCATATGTAAAAGACTTCAATGGAACTTGGGACTCACGAAAGTCCAAAGTTTTAAGAAGAAGAACAATTGACATCAATGATTTTAAAATTGAATCGAATCTGAGTAGTTCGACCAAAATAATTATAAATTGATTAGTTGCTTGGTTTGGTTTATGTTTGTAATTAATATAAATAAAAATCAACTAGTTAAGTAACAAATTGACCAATTGTTGTTGAACTGTAAATACTTCAAAATTGTAAGTATCTTCTTCTTTTGTCTTTTTTGTCTTTTCAATCTCCATATTGAATTAAACTTCATCTCCCATTTTATCTCGACTTTTCACAACAAATCTCGGTCTACATCTTTAGTAAAACTTCATCTTCTTTGGTAACATTTTGTTTTTATTCAATCTCTTCTACTAGTCTCCCATTTCTTTTAATTTTCTTTTACATATTCTATTCTATTTTAACCTTTTTTCTTTTATGCTTTGGCCTATATACTGTTTTGATTCCTTGTTCAGAATCACAAATTAACCTTTGCTTATTGTTGTTTATTTTGTTGGTTGTGGTGATTGAAGACAAATTCCATATTAACAAAGAGATGTAAGGTTTAGGGGTATTTCTTTTAGACTTTCTTCTTTCTTTTTATTTTCATCTTTCTTTGTTTCATTATTATAACATTTGTGACTTATTCTTTTCTTGTTTATGAATCTATTTTAAAGATGTTGAGTTTACTAGGTTTTGATTAAGTTTTTTGGTAAAACAAAATAACTTTGATGGAGAAGAATTGGGGATTGCAAGATTGATTGTTCTCTCTTTTAGGATTGTAGTACATTTAGTCTATTTGATTATGGGAGGTCAGGATTAAGTTTGGATCCTTTCAATTTGCCCTTATTCATCTCAATAAAGAGAAAAAGAAAGCACGGCATATTATGGTGTTAACTTCACTCTGTATCTATTAATTTACGCCTTATACATTCAATGTACCAACATTACGAGCTTTGTTATATGTATAGTATAATTGTTAGCAACATGCTTATGAGAATTGAGGAGTGAGGATCCTTTGCCAGTAGATGATTTTTGTTCTCCTATTCTATTTTAATCTCTTTTAATTTCTGTTATCTAAAGTTGCTCTATGTCGTCAGTCAGTACTTACAATTGAAGAATCCATATCTTCATATCATTTAAATGGAATAATAATTTCACTTTGTTTTTATTTTGTTGTTATCCAAAACTTCATGATAAACTTGATAATTATTTTATTAGGTGTTGCAATATCTTTAGATGAATTTGACAGATGCTAGCTTCAATTTGAAAATATTTATTATGTTGTCTAAATAATAGAGGTTCGAAGCATGACTAACTTCTTTATTTTCATCAATTGAAGGGATTATGTTGTTTCCTGTTTACCACATAGGATTGTTATGCATGTAATTACTTGGGAGATTTTTTTATTAATTATGTAGTCTATAACCTTGTTTTATCATTAAAATTTCATATAAAAATAACAAAACAAAATTTTACAATTTTCCCTTCCAATCTTCTGATATTGAAATTTTTTAGGACCTTTAAGTCTTTAAATGTTCTTTAATTATGTGACTCCTTCAATTTCTTGATTTTTGGTGCAGATTTTTTTGCTTACAAGTGAATAAATGTAGGACTTGAACCTGACTTAGACATTCCAATTTCCAAATTCTTTGGTTTAGGCTTAAGCTTCTTCTTGCAAATATGATTGGATGGGATAATTTTTTGTGACTAAAAGTAAAAAGTTTTTACCTTTGAGTGTAAAAAGATGACAGAACCATCACCACTTAACACTTACCAGGCTCATCATTACCCCATTACTTGTAGGAGAATTCTTGTAATAAAACATCCAATAAGTCATTTGAACAAAAAGTGAATAGGATCATTTCTACCTCTAAGAAAAAGTAACTTACAATCCTTTCTGTACTTGAAAGTTGTTTCTTAAATTTACAATCTAAAAGCATAAAAAAGTATAATAAAAAAGAGAATATGATACTTTAGAAAGGATTGTAACTTTGCCAATATCCCCAATTCGTATAACATCACATTCCCAAGTTTGTTATTTTCATTTAATATCATACATTAAACCCAGGTACCATTCTCAAGGCTTATACCTTTATAGAAGTTTTCAAGTATGGAAGGCGCATTAAATTGAAGCTAAAGTTTGATTTAATTGTCATTGACTTCTTTGTTTTCAACCTAAAGATAGGGGCTCGACTTTAGTTACATATTACAACAAGTGATCACTTTTTCAAGTATGTTCAAATTAATATCTTGATTTCCTAAAATAGTTCTAATATATCTTTTTAACCATGTCAAATTTGGTAATGAGAGATATTTAGCAAGTTTCTTAATTGATGAAACCAAAGCATCAATTTTTCTTTTCAACTGTTTAAAAAAACAAAATATAGTAAGTAAAAGTTTTTCATTCATTTATATGTCCTTGTTATTTCTAAACCTTCCTATTACCATATTTTTATCATGAATGTCATCGATTGCCTTAGTTTGCAAATCAATGTATTTAGTAGGACAAGTATTTTCAACATCTAGTGCTTTTTTAGAATATTCAGATTTTATGCTCATGTACAAAGTTAACAAATTTATTTCGTCTTCTATTTTTAGGTTAAAATTGCAATCAATAATATGGAATCATCATAAAAAGATTCGATGAACTGAGCATCCTCTATTCGTGGTAAGTCTGATCTTGTATAGATTTATCATTATTCTTCTCAAACATCTAATAAGAATATTCAATATAATTGTATATTTTGCAATAGAATATTTAACAGGCAAGAAATCTACAGAATGTAAAAACATCTTGTTGATGTTATGGGTAATATTGCTCTTTTTTAAAAGTACTATTTGATATGCGTGAGAGGATTGGAAACTATTTGAAGCAACAAGAAAAAATAAAAAAGGAAAAATAAAAGACTCATAATATATGTTTGGTTTTGGAGATAATGAAGCTTAAGAAGTATTAGATAAAGGAGAAAAGAAAGCTATTAGTGACATAAATTCGTATTTTTCTCTAAGAACTACTCTCGATTCTTAACCTAGTTTAAAAAGTATTTTGGTTGATAAGGACATTGTTTTGTGATATAAACGAGCATAGGCTAGATGGTTCTATGATTCACTTATTCCTTTAAATGCTTTAAATTTACCTTGTTTTTTAAGAAGCAATAAATGCTACAACAATGATAAGTCTAAGATTTGAGTTACCTACTCATTATAAGATTCATGTTCCTTTGCTTTAAGATTTAGAAAAAGAATGTCAATTGGTTGTGGATACATATAATTTGACTTGAGAATCAATATGATGCACTATTATGACAAATGAGTGGACTGATCAAAGATAAAGAATCTCTATTAGCTTCTTGTTTTATTGTAATATTGAAACATATTTTATCAAGTCTGTCAATGCTGTTTGATATGGTAAAAAGTGCTTATACTTTATCTAAATTATTTATGTAATTGTTGAGTGGGTTGGACCAAAAATGTTATGCATTTTATTATAGATAATAGAACTAATTATTTAAGAGATGGATAATTGTTATAATCAAAGTATAAGCATATTTATTGGTCTTTATATACTGCTCATTGTATAAATCTCTTTTTAAAAGATATTGGTAATATGGACCATATTTCTAGCCTTGCTTCACTTGCATCTAAGATCATAGTTTTTATGTATATTCATATTATATTTTTTTCTTAGTCGAAAGCAAGAAGATTGGAAACATATTGTGCTTTATCCTACTAGTAGGTTTGTAATTACATTTATTACTTTGAAAAGTGTTAATAAATATAAGCAACTAATTCAAAATTTAGTGACAAGTAAGCATTTTTCAAGTCATAAGTTATCAATGGGTGTAAAAGGAAAAGAAGTTTTTATTATTTTTCTAGATAATAAACTTTGGGATGTCTGCTTGATCATTGTGAAGATCGTGGCTCCACTTATAAGGTTATTAAAGATTGTTGACTCAGATAAGAAGTCATCTTTAGGGTATATATATATATATGATGGTATGTATAGAGCTTGCTAAAACATTACGAGTCTTTTTAAAAGGAAGGAGAAATTGTACAAGCCTTATATAGATATTCTTGACTGATAATGAGATAAGCATCTTACTCAAAGGATCCACTTAGCAGCTTATTTTCTCCTTCCTTATTGCTTATATAGTAGAGAAGCACGTATAAATGATATTATAAGCGGTCTCTTTAATGTGATTAAATGTAAAGGCATTTTTTCTATTGAAGAGCAATTGAAGGTGACAAATGAAAGTAAATTATATCGTCAAGGCTTGCAAAGTTTTGCTAGATTATCTAGAAAAAGAGAACTTATGATAAAAGATGCGGTCTGGTAACTTTTCATACTTTTAGTTCATCATTTATTATTAATGATATACATTTTTATTTCTCATAACTATTAATTTAAAATACAAAAGAGTGGAGAAGATTATTCCGTAACAATGCTCCGATATTGAGAAAAATTACTATTAAATTACTCAGTTAAACAACTTCTACATCAAGTTGTGAACATAATTGGAGCATATTTGAATGTATTCATACAAAGAAACGAACTCGTTTGAAACATCAAAGGCTTAATGACCATATTTATGTTACTTATAACATGCGAATGAAGAACATGTATTTTATTGCTTTTTTATTTTTCATTAATTTTATTTTTATGATTGATTTTATAATTTCCCTATTATATATTTAGAGCACTTGGTAAGGAGACAACGTATGATCCAGTTAATATTGATCATATTGACCATATTAATTTTTGGATTGAAGAAGAAGAACTATTGCCTAATCTTAATTATAATGAATTTGAAAAGACGATTTATAAAGAAAATGCATTTGTCACAATGAATGAATTAAGAACATTTATTGTTGATCAATTGATATCTTATTTTGATCAATTATAACATTAAAAGTATAATGTGTTACAAATTTATAATAGAGAACAAATTCATACATTACTAATTTGCAATTTATTTGAATGTAATAGAAGAAGTTGATATAAATACTTTAGTTGAAAGCATGATTTACGAATTTTTAGATATCAATGGAGAATTTGAAACTTTTGATGATGACGAGACATAATGTCCTTCAGAAAAATAATTTTAATTTTTATTATCATTTTAAGTTTTATGTTAGATTTAGATTTAGCTTGAGTTATTAGATTTGATTTATTATTAGATTATTATACATTAATAGAATTTGGTGTATTCTTTTTATTCAGTAAAATATTTTATTTTTATTTATTCTTATATTTTTTACTTCTTATTTATTAGAAAATATATTTTCTTGATTAAATTTAAACTTTTATTTTTATTAATTAGTTAACAAAATTGAGATTTATTTAAAATTTTAAAACATAATTTTCTAAAGGGAATGATAATCTAATTAATTAACAAACTAATCTTTAAATAAATAATGAAAGGTATTTCTTTACTAAATTTAAAATATTTCATTTAATTTTGAAATTAGTTTTCGTTGATATTAGAAAATAGTTTTCTAAATTTAAAAAAGTTATTTCCAATTAGATTAGAAATAGTTTCCTAATTAGATTAGAATATATTATTTGTTAAATTTTGAAAAAAAAGAGTTCTTATAAATCATAATAAGTAAAAAGAGAAATTTATTGAAGATTATTTTCAATTAAATGTTATTAAGTAGTCAAGATTTATTTTCTATTAAATTTTATTAAGTAGTCAAGATAATAAGAAATGATTTCTAATTTGAATTTGAAAATTGCTTTCAAGTTAAATTCAATTTCTATTTGGAGTAGAATTTCAACTCATTTAGGAATATGTGGGATTAACCTAATTTAATTATCCAAAGAATTGGAATTCTATTTTAAATTATGAATACCAATAAATAGAATCAAACAAGACTGGATATCATATGCATATAATTTGATTATGTTTACATAACTTGCATGCTCTAGGTTTATATGTTTGATATATTTTATATTCATATTGAATTGCATGTTTAAATATACGAAATTTTATATATAATTTGCTTTTAATGAGACCATTTAAAGTTAAATCTATCATTAAAATATTGAGTACATATTTATAACATAATTGTTGCCTTCCATTATTATAAGATTAAATCAGAGTTCTATTTATTGTTAGGCTTATTAAGCAAACTCAAGGTCATTTTAACCAGAATATATTTAGTATTATAACAATAGGTCTTACTTAAGTAAGTTTTGCGATTTGGATGAGTAAACTTATGATCACATAAATTTAGAAGAAGAATTATGAATAACATATAAGATATATTTTGATAAGAATTGTAACCTAATGAATACAAGAGTTATATGGTATGTAATTGATAAAGTTGTCATCTACCCAATTTAAGTTTAGTTGGTTTGTTGAGCAAGTTCAAAATCAACTAAATTTGAATAAGATCCTAGCCCACTTGAGATAATAATCTTTTCAAAATAATACTGAGAGCTATTATTTTGAACGAAATAGTGGAATTAACTAAATATATAATTAAAGTATTGATTTTAATTGGTTGTCATGACATATAACCTTTTTCTAGCTTTTCTTACATTTATAGTTTGTTTTAAGTATAAAATTACATTTGTTTAGTATAGTTGATACCAAGTTTTAGTTATCCAAATTTCTTGCATAAAGGTCAGTGACAACACATCGTAATGCTAGTTAAAACAAAATAATTAGACTACTATTAAAGCAGTAGTAAGTCTAGGTCGATCCCACAGGGAGTGTTCGGTTAGCTTATGAAATAAAATTAATTGATGTTTAGGTAATGGGGGGTTTTGGATTTAATAAGAAAATAAAATAGAATAAACCTAATGAAAACAAATTAAAGAAAACATGCAAAAAATGATAAAATTGGAAAATTTGATAGGGATCCAGTTATTTGGTTCAATCTCCGCCTACACTCTAATTAAGCATAATTTATTGAGTTGTTTTTTTATCTCTCTTAGCAATTATTGGTCGTAGATTAACAACAAGCTCTATTAATCCAAAGTTTTCCTTAGGTCCTAGTTAATTACGAAGTGCTCATTAATTAACCTTAGTTATCAGGAAACCTAGAATAAGCTCTCTAAGTTTATCCGGACAATTGCCTTACGAATCAAAAAAATAGACCAATCTAGGCAATAATCACACAAGTTTAGATTATTTAACTTAGATTATGTTATCTCTAATTATTCGGAACCATTAGTTGCTACACATGAATCGGGAATACAATGATTACATATTGCATGCAATTTTAGCAATAGGTTTTCATAAAAAAATGATTCAATAGAGCATTAAAATCATCATCATTCAAATACCTAATCAATCCATATAGATAACATAATCAATTTCTAATGAAAGAAAGAAAAAACAAAAACAATAAAAAATGCTTAACTCAGGTCGTCGGTGTCGATGTCACATTCGAACTGGCATAAAAAACTTAGCCTTCCATGGGTATCCCAAGAAAAAGCTTCCACCCCAGCAAAATATGCCCCAGCCGAAAACCTCTTCAGTTCTCTTCACTGCCGCAAGCTTCTCTTTGCCGCCACTATTCTATTCTCCCTGCCTCCTACTATTTGTGATGTAACAAATAAACTTTGTTGGACCAACTACCATTCACGCCTCCTTTTATATCGCCCCTTCTTTTCAGCCCTTTTGTAGTGTTAAACGCTAGCATTTAATGCTTGCTTTTACGTTCAATGCTAGTGTTTAAAGCCATGCGTTAAACGCATGCAATGCTAGCATTGGAGTTTAACGCTAGCGTGAAACGCCAACTTCCTTTTGCTTTGGGTTGTGCTACTATCGTTTTGTCTTTGTTTTAATCCACTAAGGATTAAACGCTAGCTTCCTTTTGCTTTGGGTTGTGCTACTTCCTTTTTTTCTTTGTTTTAATCCATCTACATGCATGTCGTTTTGTCCCTCAACTCCCAGCTGCTATACGTGTTTTGCTTTGTTGTTATTTCTTCATTTTTCTAGTAAACACTTTTAATTCTTTTTCTTTATATTTTGACTTTTCTTTTCTTCTTTTTTCCTTTTAATTTTCTTCTTCTTGCTCCATAAAGACAAGTGAAAATAAATCTTTGAAAAACGGCCCAAATGTAGTGCTTTCGACTCACTTTAATTTCTTTGCTTCCAAATTATACCTAAAATCATATATGAATTAAAGTATCTTAAGCATTTTCGTATCATTAATGTAGCACCTCACTCTCATATGGCATATCCTCAAACATACTGACGGTATTCGAGAACATACTCTACTAGGGTGACATGCTACGACAGTCAAATAATTGAAGCTCATTACAAAATTTTCATAAAATCACACACATATTATAAAAACTACTGATCAAATTGGGCCCATGCTTTTATTTCATAAACATCGAAATCCCAATTTTTATTATACTTATTGATCAATCTCTTTTACAAACATTTCCAATTTGGAAAGTTATTACAAACAGAATTATTTGAATACACGATACAATAATTTCATAATACATTCTTTAATACAAAATAATGAAAAATCTATGTAGACGCGAACTAATCCCAATCTTTATCTCTTACTTTAATGCAGTGGTAATACTCCTGTTCGTCTAACGGGTAATTCCTCTGAACTTGAAAAATAATGTTACAATTTTGATAAGTTTTGCGAACTCAATAAGTAGACCATTCTCGATGGCTCACTTAATCATGTACCACATCAATTCATATCAAAATTCACATCACTTTATCAATTCAACATGTTGAGTCACATACATTTCATATTCACTTAATTCATATTTCACATTTAGAAATCATTCAATCTATTTATTTAAACCATTTAATCATACATATCAAATGCATATGCAATGCTTATGAGACTCACTTTCAATTGTTATTGTTGTGACCAAGTGCCTATAACTTTATCGTATCGATTGTGGATACTGGGCTCATTAATAACTGTCCCTTATCCGATGACTCATTATACATAGTGAGCCTTTGGCTCTTAATCACTTTCTGAGCTTTAAGCTCTTTTTCTACTTTCGGAGCTTTAAGCTCTTTTTTATTGGCAACTCCAGTCACAACTACCTTATCTTTCATGCATTCATGTAATGAAATGCATCACATTCACATATTTTCAATCAATCACCTTATTTCACTTTACACATTCACTTTCACATGTCATCGGACCTAAGTCCAACATCAACAGTTATGTTAAGAATAATTTATTTCATTCATATACACATTCCAATTTTTCTTCGAAACTTTGTCTGACATTTAACAATAAAGTTGAGTGTCACCTATTTCGTCGAATTCACATACAAGGAGCACTTCTAATATGATATTCATGCATCAAACACCTCGAACAATCAATGTCTAAAATCAACACATTCACATTGCATATCAATCATATCAGTAGTCATTCAATGCAGAAATTTAAAACAGAACAAACAATAAAATGAGGCCATTTAAGTTGACTCATAGTATGCTCCAGATTAGCATTAGCTTTCAAGATTCGAAAATGTCTGGATGCGGACTTTCTATCCTATATCATCATTATGCAATACACATTTACACACATTATTAATTGCACAATCTTATGAACACTCAGTCACATACATATGTATATGTGTTGTGTGTAATGCATGCTCAATTACTATTCCGGGTATATTTCCTTAATTCATATATTATGATCATTCATACTTCAAAATTCATATATGTCTAATTTGAACTTAAGTTAGCAGCTCAATAAATTTTAATATCATCAATCAATCATTTACTAATGTTATTCTAACATTATATGTTCATACAATATCCAAACTCTCATGCATTATTATAACATCTACAAAAAAACAATCCATTCTTAATGGAATCATATGACAATGAAAATTGTTAAGAAGAAGAGCAACGTGTGAGGAGTTTGCGGTCTAAATTTCAAGTCAATCAGAAGTCTAGAGAAGAAGTTACCGTCAAAAGAGTGAAGGGTGTTCAAAGCTGTCAAATAGCAGAATACCTTCATTGTGCACGATCGTCCAATTCCAATTGATCCTCCATTGTCACGATCATACTTGTGCACGATTGTGCAATCCCTTAATGACCCATTTCGTCATGATCGTGCACTATCTTTTATTCAAGCTTCATTCTGGCTCTTCTCAAAGCAGACCTTTGGGTTAATTTTTCATAGTCATTTTGACAAGAAAAATGAAAGGTTTAGGAAAAAAATTCTTCTAAAAAATTGTTCCTTTATGTATCAAGTTTCTAATGATACAAATTTCATGCAATTTGGTTCAATGTTCTATAAGTTATACCTAAAATACTACAGACTGTTCCCAAACCATGACAGAGTACAAAAACTCAACTTCAAGTCAAAATTTTAAACTCTTAGAGACAAAATTAAAAATTGATTCCCTCATGAAATGTGTAGCCATATGTATCTAGTTTAATTTAAACTTAAAATTATCCCATTTAGATGTCTAAAGATCAAGATATGGCTAAAATATAGATACATATTCAGTGATAATACTGCATCTGCACATTTTCCATCACTTTTCATCATCATTATGATTTTATCTCTAAACTTTTATCCTAGTTCTTCTCTTTTCAAGACACTACACTTTCTTCTTCTTTAACTTCAATACTCAATCCAATATATTTCTAAAACAACCAATGATCCACGTTTTTATACATCAAAAATAGAACATGAAATGTCCATTCACAAATCAATTTTTTTGCACTTCTTTCTACCTCATTTTAGGATTCATTCTAACTCTACATCACTTTATGAATCATTAATCATCATACACGTAAAAGCAAGACATTAATGTATTCATTTCTTTACCCATATTCCAGAATACATAAAACACCGTTTTACGTCCATTTAATCTCTAACTATCATCAAGTATGCTTCATTACAAATCAAAAAAAGTTAATGCGTATAGTTACTTGTTTAGCTTTAATGTATTCAAATCACACTTAACCCTAGCTTCTCCAACATACACGATCATCATCATCATTCAAGGTAGAAGGGTTAGGTCTTTTAGTAACAAGATTGAGAAGACAATGAATCTTGAAGAAACAACGTGAAAGAGTTGGACAAATATCAACATGATGAGGGTGGTAAGAGTTTCGTAGATGAAGGGAAGAATGAAGGAGATGAGTGTTTTTTGGTGGGAATGAAAGACACAAAATTGTCTTTTAATTGAACAATAATGTGGTTTTGAAATACTTGGTGGGTGTCATGACACCTTCCACTTAAATGATTTATGCTAAATAACACATAATTGCTTAGTACATTTGTCTCTAATTTCTAATCCAATATTGTCTCCCAATTTTCAATAACATTTATCGTTAAATCTTAATGTCACTTATCAATAATTTTTGCTGCCATTTGACATTTATTTCTAATACCATTTATCAATTGTCTTGCTACTTGACGTCTTTTCTAGTCCAAAAATAACCACAATTTTTAAAAATTCTCAAAATTTACCAAAATTTCTAAATCACTACTTATACATGTCAACTCAATTTTTAAGACACTTAATCTATAATTCACATTATAATCACATTAAAACAATCATTTATACTCGGAAGATGTAATATGAGTGTATGAACAAATCATTGTAATGTGTGCAATATTCCAGTTCATATGTGTGTATGCTAACATTATGCATGAGTATAAAATGTACTTGTCTAATATTTAATTGATATCTCACATGTATCGTATTTTAGGGTTTTAACCCTTATTATGGAAACGAGATGTTATAATTAATCGCTAAGTGTAAATGATTAAATATATCAACAATTAAACATATATCAGTTAGGTTTAAGAATATTTTTAAAGTTAGAAGGAAAACATGTATTTTCATTATATGAGTTTACTATTATTCCCTACTGAGGATTTTAGCAACAAAGTTTTAGAAATATGTTAATATCATATTAATGAAAAAATATTGACATTTTGAGTTAATCAATGTCTTATAAACTTTAATGGCAACATGAAAGATAGATGTTAACACTATAATAACATAATACAAACAGTTGCATAAGGTGGAGCTTAAAGGTATAGTACATTGATGGAATTGTTTCACTCAATTTAGTCTAATAAAAGCATAAATATGAACTACAATTGAAGGTATTAGTTTAGGTATGATAATAGTTATCGTAAGAATGACAATGATTTCATAACATCGTAAGAATGACAATGATTTCATAACATTTGTGATGATAGAGATCATGTATATTTGTAATTCATATTTTTATGTACTTAATATTAAATTTGAATTTAATATTATTAAAATGTTTAAGACATGATAATAAATAGATTATTGAGTAAAAGTAATTAATTTGAGTTTCTATAATTTATATGTGTTGGATCAATGGATACATAAGCTTTACATAAGTGACAAGAATACAAAGTTAGACAACTAAGATTATCTTTTTATGTCATGTTGTTTAAATCAATATAATGAGAATCATAAAGTTACATACAAGGATGTATTTATCTTTTAATTATAAATCAGATGAAACTTGAAATTTTTATTTTGATGAAGAAAGACCAAATCAACCTTTAATGAAACGAAGATTACAGTAGTAAATTATTAAACCTTACATAAATATATAATGTGTTGGATGGAATAATAATTTATAAAAGGATGAATGCTTGTATTTCAATGTATTTACTAATTACTTTATATGATAAAGTCATATATATTAAATGAAATATTAATTTGAAGTTTTGAAAAGTTCAAATTATGTAAACCTATGTAGTAATTAAATATTGTGAATGCTAAAGCACTTTGATAAGATTAATATATTGGGACTTGAATTTTAAAATTATCTATAAGGATCAAGAATCTCTAGTAAATAACTCCATAATTAAATCCTATAATAGTTTAAACTTATGTAAAAAGGAAAATAAAATATGTGATGTTATATAATGCGGTATTTATTTCTACTATAGTGATGACTCCTACAACAACTTACCTTTGAAAGTTTCAATTAAATCAATTAGAACGATTCCACATTAGATATGGAATGGTAAGACTATGAAAAAATCAAAGTTAATGATGTTGGTATATAATGCTTAAATGAAGCGTATATTATCCAATAAGTTTAAAATTAAATTAGATAATATAAAGTTATAATATATCCAAAAGGTTGGATATCATGTTATAAATCCTATTCAATAAAACATTTGTTCTTATGCATACTTATAGGAGAATAGTTTTCAAGAAAAGTAAAGGAGTAATATAAAGCTTGAAAAGTTCAAATATATATATATATATATATATATATATATATATATATCAAACTATTGTGTTTATTGATACATTTGATGTACAGTTGAATGACTACAAGATGTTGAAAGATCACTTTCATGATGAAATCAAAGAGTTGTTTTAGAGATAATTATGGATTTTTTTAATGTCTATAAGAAGGTTGGTAGGAGTATAGTTGTACACTTCAATAAGAGTATGTAGAAGATATATTGCTTATAAAGAACAATAATTCATGCTTTCAATTGCTAAAAAAAATCATAATCTAGGAAAAACTCTTATTGGATTTGAAAAAGTAACAACTTAATCCTAGGAATTATATTTATAAATATACATACAAAAATTGTTTGCATAGCATTTGAGATATTTGAAATTTATGAAGTAATAAAGATATTCATTATTCTATAATGAGTTAACATTTCAATTCAAGGTCATACAAATGTTAAATCTAGTATAATAGAAGTTAGTCTAAGATAAGCTATATTTTACTTGGAATAATATTATTCATTAAGTGAAAATAATTATTTAGATCAAGAAGTTCTTTAAAGAACTTGATGTATGTTCTTACATTGTTCAGATAACAATATATTGTAGAACATTAGAGCCATTATTCCTATAAAAGGAGTTAAAGTCTTATAAAAAGATTCAAGTATATATTTAGGCAGCTTCTCTTAATTATAATGATAAGTTAGATAAAACTTATAAGAATTAAGTAAATGCTCATTATAGAGAATCTTTTAGAATTCTATTATTAAACCGCTATATCATGAGTTGTATGATCATCATATAGAGGCATAGCATAAGATACTTAAACAACTGGCTTGGTGTAAATAGGAGATGTTGTTTTATGATCTACAACTAACCAGTTGATTATAATTTTTATGACATAATTATTTAATCACATTCTTTATCTTATACATATTTATTTATTTAACTGATGTATAAGATAAAATGCATAATACAAAAGCACATTGTAAATAAAATTATGATAAGATCATAATATTGTATTCATATATTTTCCTAAATTGTTACTAGTTATTGTTCTATTGAAACTGGATATTAATAGAGCATAAAGACTATAACACATTATGTTTCTTCAAGAAAGTAATTGATCTTATAGAATAAAATATGAAAATGTTTAAACAAACATGTAGGTACTTGTTAGTGAACAAGTTCATTAAACCGACCTAATATAAGAATTGTATTTAGAATATTATTTGTATATCTATGAAATTTCTTATTGTGATGATTGTATAAGTGGTCCTTTATCTCTGGATTTCAAAGTATCTTATATAGGGATTACTATATTTTGATACTACGTATGACTTACTTAGATGAGACCTTAGTTCAACCCCTCACTTAGAATATTAAAATTAATGCCTTCCTTTAATATGGCCAGAACCAGAGTCCTTTTAAATTTAGGGTTGTTGGGCAAACCCAAGCCTGCTTTACACGGATATGTTTGAACCATATAAATAGAATTTTCGGATAATGGGTCGGTTTTAACTAGAAGCATTAGTTTGTTGGGCAAACCTAAGATCAACGTGGACAGAGGTGAAGTTGGGTAGTGTACATTACATGTACACATGTCAAAAGTTGATAGCCCAATGAGAGTGCATACATCAACAATTAATAGCACTATATTCGATAGTTGCATTGGAGATGCAATTGGTATGATCGATATCTACTGGTTGAACTAAGGTAGCTTGTTGGGCAAACCTAAGGTCATTCCTAGGGATATTAGACATCGACCCACTAGGAGAATTTCTCTACGAGTTCTCTCGGATTTATATTAAGGGTTATAAATTCATAAAAAATAGTGGGACCCATAATTCATGTTATTAAAGTCCTTATAGACATACATTTAAGTACATTCTAATTTTTCTCTCTTTGTCGAAAGGTTGATATTGCCCAAGTCAACACCATAAGTACTAGTGTGAATCTAATATCATTCATAGAAGCTAACAAGTTGACTAAGCCAAACTTCCTTGACTGGCTCAGAAACTTGAGAATAGTTCTCAAGTTCGAGAAGCTTGATTATGCCTTTGGAAGAACCACTACTCGATCCCCCTGCTGCTAATGCTTCTGATGATGATCAGAGGGCATATAGGAAGCATCTTGATTATAGTGAGATGGTTAGTTGTATTATGCTAGCCACTATACCACCAGAGCTGCAAAAGCAGCACAAGGCTATGGATGCTCATACCATAGTTTATCATTTTAGGGAGCTCTTTGATGGGCAAGCAAGGTCTGAAAGGTTCAAGACTTCGCGATTGCTCTTCCGCTCCAAGATGGTTGATGGGACATCTCCAGTGCAGTACGCACTGAAGATGAATGCCTACATTAAGTGGTTAGCCTCCTTGGTTCATTAAGCGGTTAGCCTCCTTGGGTTTTCTTTTAGATCATGAATTAAGTATTAACTTAATTCTGACTGGTTTAACCAATGGTTACTCATAATTTGTGCTTAACTATCGGATGAACAATATATCTAGTACAATTTCTGAGCTGGTCAACATGCTCAAGGTAGTTGAGTCATCTGTATGCAAGGACAAGGTTGTGATGTTGGTGGACTCTTTTGGTTCAAAGAAAAAGAGACAAAAGAAATCTGCAGGGCCTAAGGGAGGTGTCAAGAAAGCAAAAAAGACTGCTTCGAAGGGAACTTGCTTCCACTGTGGCAAGGATGGCCACTGGAAGAGAAACTATAAGGCTTATCTAGAGTCTTTGAAGCAGAAGAAGGCAGCTGATAACTTTTAGACCTAATACATACTGATATATTTTAGACCTAATATAATATTCAAGTAAACTTTGAATTAGAAGGTTAACAATTATTACAGTCATAGAACAAGAACAATAACATTCCACACTCAATAGTACGCAGCTTGACCCCTAACTAGTAGGGAGGTTATTTGAAAAATTCTTACAGATACAACAATAAATCAACTTTAAAGCTGAGTCCATTGTATTGCATTGATAAATGACAATGATATAATTATTTTCTTGGATTCCAAGTGACATGAGAGTCGGTAAAGGTAAATGAGTCTCCAATGTCTGGATTCCTGAGAAGAGTCCTGACATGTTCGAATGCACCAATTGAAACAGTGATAGTTCTTCCCTAGGTGTAGGGGTTTTTAACACCTTCTTGCAACAGTGTTTTCGCTATAGCTAAACTTGTAGAGGATACAATGAATGAGTCGCCATATTTAGTATGGAAGACAAACTCTTAAGATGAACTGCCAGTACGAATTTTCCAAAACAACCGATTTCTATAACCCTTTACTGACTGTTGTGATATTGCTTCTGCCTCTATGGGCATATATGTCATCTTCGAGATTCAAAGAAGCTTAAAACAACATGTAGTTTATATCATCAAATGTGAATATATATAATAGCTTCATAAAAAAAATGAGATGTACATAATAAGGAAAGTGATGTTGTTCAAATGATACTAAACACCTTGAAGCAGAAGATCGGCCATGGAAAGCAAACAATCATTAGTGTATGAAGTGGAGATTTTTCATGCATTGTTTATTCCTTCAATAGGGACAATTTTGCCACATTCCTCCAGAATGAATTAATACCATCCAGAACTAGTCACCATATCGACATTCCTTGATTAAGAATTTGAATTCAATAATTTACACAATATACGGAAAAGAAAGTAATTGATTTGTTGAATATTATATTCAATTACAAGCACAAATTAATCGCTAGCATCACTTAATTGTAAATTACAATCATCTTCTTTTTATGAAGAATAAGAATCAAACTCCGACTCCTCTTTAAATCTCTGACCTTTGTCATCCTCTCGAAATAAAATTTCAACATATTCATTAGATGGATCGTTCAAAGGTTCATTATCGTCATATGTGACAGATGCATTGTTGGAACCCGTGTCCGAAGAGACCGGATCCCAACCGAAAAACGGAAAACGAAGGAAACGAAAGCAAATTGGCTCGAAGTGAAAGCGAACAGAGCGAAGCCAAATGCAAATCGGATCACAAAGCGAATCGAATCAAATCAAACCAAAAGTAGCGAAACGGATCGAATACAAATCGCAA
>JANIJH010000130.1:88263-106785 GCA_024520975.1 Erythroxylum areolatum
CTTTCGTTTTATTCTGTTTCCGTATGTTAAGATTCGATTCCGCTTCGTTTTTCGTTTCGCATTATCGAATGCTTTGTATTTCGATCCGAAATTTCGTTGCGAAATTTCCGTTTCCATTCGCTTTCGTTTCCTTCGTTCTTCGTTTTCCGGTTGGGATCCGGTTCTCGGATCGGGTCCCAACAATTTCCATGCTATACATCCATGCTTGATCCATGTCATTTGGATATATTAGCATATGTGACTATTGATGTGTCTAGTTACATTAATTGTAGCGAAAGATGCTTTGATCCTATGTTGGTATGATTGACAGATCGGATTGTCTAGGAATGCATATAGTAATGATAGTAAAATATGAGTACTCACAAGGTTAATACACATTTTTAAGATAACACATATAGCCCAAGTGGGAGATTGTAAGGATTTTTTAGTCAAACATGGGCTTATATGTGTATAATTGTATATAAAAGGCTATCATATAAAGTTGAGCCCAATTAATTAAAGTGGTATAATATGTTTATAGTATTTTACGCTTCATGCATTTATTTTAAGTGTGGGCTTTACAAGTGTAGAGACCAGGTTTATAATTTCTAGTTTTATGATGAGCCAAACTTTAAATTAGAGAAATTAGATTAGAATTTTACCCTAATATAAGTGGTTATGGTCTCCAAATTAAACTTACGCATAATTCTTTTTTGGCATCCCATCATCAGATAGAAAATAGAGAGTTAGGGAAAACTCTGGAAAAAGGCTACATTCTAATTTGGAAGATAAGCCGCAAGACTCTGGTGCAAATTTCACAATAGATTCAGGTATACTTCCGCTATTATTTGATTCTTTATGATTTGATATGAACGGATCCTGTTTTTAAAGGGATTAAAACCCAACATGTCCTCCATAGCTAAAACACTTGCAATGCTCAAAAGCATTACCAAACAAATTTGGGATTGATTGGAAGAATGTATTATTGCCATTTCACCTATGTAGCACCGACACATGTCCGTGTCGGACACTCACTGACACGCGGTGGACACAGCTCGGACACGTCTGGAGACCGCTCGGACATTACTTAATGGAATATATGCTCCATGTTTTTTTAGAAGAGCTTATAAAATACTAAATATGTATGAACTATCAACATGTTGGAAGTCTTGAAGCACATCAATCAATATATATTATATTATGAATTCTGAATTTTTTCTTAATTCTAAATTTTATAATATATATATATGTCGTGTCCGTGTCCACCAAATTTTAAAAGTTGGTATGTCCTCGTGTCCGTGTCCATGTCGTGTCGCGTGTCCGTGTCTGTACTTCTTAGCATTTCACTTTATCTTTTTGAGTAATAAGATTTGGAAACTTTTCTGGTGTATTAAAGCAGTAAGGTGTATTCTTGTTATGAAACTATGTATTTTTTTAAAATTTATGATCGCTGCAATTTTAGAAGTGAAAAGAATCTCTCTCTCTGAAGAAAAACTTTACGATACCAACTTGACACAAAGCTTGTGACCAAACTATTCATTAAGTTTAATAGTGGCTTAAGATTGTTCCGTAACAATGTTCGTATTGCATTGATCCAGAACTGTCAAGACCACATGGTAATGCCAACTTCACGAAATTGTGACGCGTTCAGCCATTTTTAAACACTTCATCAGTACGTCGTCTACCTTAGAACATTTCTAGCACAAAGATTTCATAGCTGCACACATCTCCATCTTTTGATTCGTCTCCTCCCATTCAGTTGCAGACTTGCAAATGAAGAGAGAATGGCGCTAGTATAAAGATTCATTTGGCTTGAACTATGAAGATTGAGCACTCTCTTTCTTTCTTTTTCCAACTTGCGAATATTGAAGTTATGACTGTCTTCCTTTTTTATGTCACTGGCAAAGAAAGTAGGTGGGACTCAACCTGGCGAAGACTAACGGGATGTTTGGTTCAACGGAATAACTATTCTATTCCTAGCATATTCCTAGCTATTTATTAAACCTATGTTTGGTTAGAAACAAATACAGAATAAGTAATCATAAGAGATAAAACTGATTCCTACCTATCTTTATCTATTCCAAGAATAACTATTCTTATCCAAGACAACTTTATCCTTTCTACGTTTAAGCCTCCCGAAGTTTCTTCGACGTCTTCCACTTCTTCGAGCCTCCCCCTGAAACTTCTTCCACTTTTTCCATAATAATAATAATAATAATAGAAGAAGAAGAAGAAAAAAAATTAATTTTGTATAATAATGATAATACTAATAATAATAAGAAAATTAATTTTGTATAATAATGATAATAAAAATAATGATAAGAAAATTAATTTTTTAATAATAATAATAATAGAAGAAGAGGAAAATTAATAATCATAAAAATTTTTATAATAAAAATAATTGATAAAATTAATAATAATAAGAATAATAATAAGTAGAAAATTTATAATAATATTTAATAAGAATAAGAATAACTAATAATAAGAAGAATAGTAAAGTTAATAACAAAAATAAAAATAAAAATAAAAATAATAGTAATAGTAGTAGTAGTAATAGTAATAATAATAATAATAATAATAATAATAATAATAATAATAAAGGATATTTTGAGCTTTTTGTTAGTTATTCATTTATCATTCCAATCTTATATTTTCAAACTAAACATTGATATAGAATTTCTTTATCTATTTCATTCCTTGAACTAAACAAAGTAATACTCATTGTATTTTATTCTTCATCTTTTCTATTTCTGAGAATAACTATTTTATTCCTTATTTATTTCGTTTCTTGAATCAAACAGGCTATAATCGTTGAGAGTTGAATGACCGGACACCACAATACTTGAAGAGATTCGATTTGCAAATTATGTTTGATAATTACGTGAGAATCACTCTAATAAATTGATAGTATTAAATTATTGTAAAATTTTTAATCTTTTATTATTATATAAGTGACGATAAGAATATTTAATGAATGTTATATATACTTATTTTATAATAAAAATGTGTGATTTATTTTTAAAATATTTTTATACATAAATTGAGTAATCAATTAATGAATTATTAAGTACTCATCACTACATAAACTTAGATTCATATATATTGGTCAGACTGGGTATAATTAAAATTTAGCTTAACTTTTTTAATAGTCTCAAATTTATATTCAATATAATTATGAAAAATAAATATCTTTTTTAAATTTAAATTTAACTTATTTAAAAATTTTAAATTACATTGACGTTATAAGTCAACATCCTGTTTAAAATAATTATATAAATAAAAGTAAATTATTTATTTGTTCATAAATATATATTTTTCTTATAATAAAGCATGCAAAATAACAATCATGATTTATCAACAAAAAGTTAGGATAATAGATAATAACTATAAGTTAAAGTATTTTAGAGTTGTTTTTAAAATACCTTATTTTGCTGAATTTTATACAACTTCTTTTTTACCTTCAAATTTTTGGCAATTAAACTTGATTTGTAGAATTATTTTTAGAAATCTAATTCTTTAATTTTTGGACTGTCATATTCATTTAATTTATACATACCTAACTATAAAGAACTATATAAAAAATAAATATCTTCAAGATAAATGACTTTATTTATATACTAAGGGGATAAGATGCATCTACCTTAAGGAAAAAATATGCGGATGTGAAAGATGAAAGTTAAAATTTACATGACTTTAACTTTCAAAAAATATTGATAAAAAGTTGGTATTATTTTATGTAAATTCAAATTTTATTTTTGTAAAAAAAAGAGAATATTTATATCAAAATAATCATTTTTCTTAAGAATTTCCTTTCACTTTTAAGTTAAGGAGACATAAGTAGTAGTTAAATTCTACCGACCACTCGAAACAAAATCATTAAAACATGCAAAGTACTCAATTTTGCTGAAATAAGATGCAGATGTCATAATTGCAGGGCCTCAGATATGATAATTCACTGAAATCGTGAAGCTTGTTAAGCTTGATAATTTAAAGTATTTCAACGGAAAGAAGTCGCATGTTCATACAGTATCAGAGTCTTCAGAAAACTTGGATTCTAGATTGACTCTGAAGATAATGTTTATGAAACTTTTAATTGCCTCGCTCTGATTCTGACTCCAACTGGACTCTCATCATGTCTACTTTGAGAGCAAATCTAATCCAGCCAGTCCGCTCCGTTTTAATCATTCATATGTACTCGAAATGCATCATTGCATGTTTATTTATTTTTTAAGAACTGCATGTCAATGATTTTCAATTATTTTGTTTTAATAGAAAAGTAGCCAATTCTTTGTAATGCTGACCTTTTTAGCAAGTATGACCAATTATTCTGGACAGTGGTTTTGAGTTACTCTATTATAAAAAACAAATTAAAATAACTATATCTTAGCCCTTCATAGGATCATCTTCTTTATGATTGTGTGATTAGAAAGTCCAAAACAAAATCAAACAACTAGTTACCCGATTTCTTATCACTAGCGTAGCATCATCTTCTTTATCACTGGATTGAATGTCAATCCTAACATAAAGTAAACCCAACAACGCTTGCCATTATTCGTCAAATAAGCAAAGAAAGTATTTTATTGGGCCCTTGCAAGTATTGTGACAAGAAATCATGTTGAACCACACGCGCTTATCCTTACCAAACCCTAAGTTATTTACGTTTTTACGTTTATGTTGTTTTCTCTTGTTGAATTACGAAATTTAAGTTATTTACGTTTCTGAAATACGAAAAAGTGTTATGTTGTTTTCTCTTGTTGAATTAGAATTAAATTCAAGCGATAAGGTTCATCTACGTAATGACATAAACATGTTGATTCGACAAATAAAACAGCCAATTGCCTGTTTACATATTGGAGTTGACTTGGCTTGAATTATGAAAATTAATTGATAAAAAGTTTGTACTGTTTTTTAAATTTTTAAATTTTGTTTTTTAAAAAATAAAAATAAGAAAATCTATGAGACATATTTAAAATTTACAATTTACTATCTATTTTAAATAAAATAATTAAAAAGATTCATAACTCTTTTTCCTTCAATATTTGAAGGAAATCTATAATTAAAAGTTACTTCTACCAACCAATATTCTAAATAAAATCATTAGCACGATTAATAAGTGTTTTTAATCAATTCTTAAAGGAAAACTATAATGGAGGATTAAGCTACTACATCCAGAATCAGCAAAAAACCAAAGCTTATTCAAAAGGCCAAGTGGCTGTAAAACATGCCAAATATTCAATTTACGATCTTCAAGTAGAGTTTTCTCCATAGTAGTTACATCCGTAGCTCTTGCTGAAATAATATGAAGCTGCCATTTTTGTGCATGGAGTCGTGGATGATAAACATTTATGGATCGATTTATGTAGACATACCTGTATTCATGATAATTCTTGTAAGGATTTAATTCCCTCTCTTCCTCTTCTTTTCTTTGATTTGTACCTTCAATGGTTCAAATAAACTTTCATAAGTTTCTAAAACTTATATATCCTTTCACCAACCATTACGTTAGTTCATTTTAAAAGAGAGAGGGAAAGAATCTTTGATACATTTGAGATTCCGTTATTTAATATCCAATAACCATCATCTTGGATCTTTTTCATAGAACTCAAATTATAAGTCACGTGAGTCATTAAATATTCTAACAATCCCCCACTTGACCCATGTTACGACTTGATGATTCAACAATAAAATTTACGTGCACACAATACATGGAATCAATCAAGTCATCCTTAATTGAATTAAGATGATAGGATCATGACGGTCACAAGTTATATAACATAATTCCTTTCATGTATCACATAATCAACTCAATTCAACAAATTTTAAGTGGGTAATATTGTAATTGTTATCTCACAGAAACAATGAGTGTATACAACATAATTTAGATAACAAACAAGTGAGCAAAAACAATTGTAACAGTAATGGAATTCACAAGTTTCATGATAATTCGAGTAAGACAATAATATGTATATATATATGTCAGAACACTATGCTAACAATGACTTATATATAAGGCTCATCTGTTCAATATGACCAATAAATATTTTAGGCGGTAAGCCTTTAGTTAACAGATCTGCTATCATGAGATTGATATCAATATGCTCAATTGAAATTTTATATTTTACACTTCTTCTTTCACAGACAAATACTTCAAATCTATGTATTTTGCATCATTTGAATATTTGTCATTCTTAGAGAAGAAAACGGCTGTAAGATTATTATAATAAATTCTTAACGGTCTAGTAGTACTATCAACAATATCAAGAAATAAGATAAAGTTCTGCAACTACAATCCATGAATTGTGATCTTAAAATACGCTACAATTTCATCCTCTATAATGGAAGTAACAATGGCAGACTGCTTTCTACTTTTCCACGAAACTGCTTCTCCAACTAATAAGAACATATAATCGAATGTAGATTTTTGTGAGTCTACATAACCGACATAATTTGAATCCGAGTAACCTATCACTTCGAGATGGGTTGATTTTCTATATGTGAGCATATAGTCCATTGTGTCTTGTAAATATCGAAGAACTTTCTTTGTAGCTTTCTAGTGGTCCATTCCAGGATTGCTTTGATATCGACCTAGCATTTGACAGAAAAACTGATATCTGGCCAAGTGCATGTCTGAGTATACATTAAGCTCCCAACTACTGACGCATAAGGAATAGACTTCATTTCCTTACATTCCAAATCGTTTTGTGGACATTGCATTGGACTAAATTTGTCCCATTTCTAAATTGAAACTATCCCTATGGGACATTTTTTCATTTGAAATCTTTCTAATATTTTCTCGATATAACCTTTCTGAGATAATCCTAACAATCTTTGTGATCTATCATGGAATAATTCAATTCCTATCATATAAGATGCCTCTCCCATATCTTTCATTTCTAAATTGTTAGTGAGAAAATTCTTTACATCATGTAACAAAACCATATTATTAGTAGCAAGAAGGATATCATCAGCATATAAGATTAATATAATGAACTTACTCCCTATAGATACATCGATCAATAGTTTTCTCTACAAAATCATAAGACGTAATGATATCATTAAACTTAAGATACCATTGTCTGGAAGCTTGCGTCAGTCTATTTATTGACTTCTTTAATTTACACACTGATCGTTCCTTTCCTGTGGTCACAAAACATTCCGATTGATCCATATAAACTTCTTCTTCCAAGTTACCATTTAGAAAAGTGGTCTTTGCATCCATTTGGTGATAAATCATAATGAGCCACTAGGGCCATAACAATTCTTGAAGAGTCCTTCTTCAAAACTGGAGAGAACATCTCTTTATAGTCAATACCATCCTTTTGAGTGTAACCTTTGGCAACAAGCCTCGCTTTATATCTTTCAATATTTCCTTGTGAGTCACATTTGGTCTTAAGGACCCATTTACAACCTATTTGCTTTGCACCTTCTGGCAACTTAACTAATTCCCATACATTGTTGTCATCCATTGATTTCGACTCTTCTTTCATAGCATTGAACCATTTTTCAAAATTGCTACATTCTGTGACTTATTTGAACGAGACGGGATCCTGATCAATGCTTTTGTCATATTCATGTTCAAGTGAGTAAATTTCATAGTCACTCGAAATAGCTTATCTTCTCTGCCTTATAGACCTTCATAATGCTACTTCTTATGGCATCACTTGATCATATGCAACTTGAATATCATTAACTGGTTCTTCATTAATATGTTCAATTTTTGAAATTGGAACATTAATTTGTTGTTCCAGTATATTGTGTATCCATGATGCCACAAGAGGAATAAACACCGATGGGATCACATTTGATGTAGTAGTTTCTATTTGACTTGGAGTAGTTTCTACTTGACTCTCGTGAATATCCACTTTTCTTGGTTCTCGACTCCCACTGATTGGACCATTAGACTCAGCTATTCTCGTACTATGATTAGGACAATAAAATTTATACCCCTTTGATTTTTTGGGATGATTTTTCGGGATAGCTGATGAAATAATCACTAACAGTTCTTGCATCAAGCTTCTTTTCATGTGGATTATACAACTTTACTTCTGCCAGACAAAAGTAAATGTAAAGGTGTCATAAACTAGGTTTCCTTTCTATCCATAGTTCATAAGGTGTCTTAGGAACTGCCTTACTAGGAACTCTATTAAGCAGATACGCAGTGGTCTTTAATGTATACATCCACAATGATGAAGGTATCGTACTATAACTTAACATACTCCTAACCATATCCATAAGAGTACGATTATATCTTTTAACTACACCATTTTGTTGCGGTGTATCAGGCAATGAGTATTGCACATATGTCTCAACTTGTAAGAAACTTTACAAATGGACCTGGATATTATCTACTTTCATCAAATTTTTCATAATATTTACCACCTCTATTAGACCTTACTATCTTTACTTTTCTATCTAACTGCTTTTCTATCTCATGAACGAACACCTCTAGGATGTCAACAGACTAAGACTTCTCATGTAGCAAATAAACATAACTACATCGTGAGAAGTCATTAATAAAGGTAATGAAATATTTTTCGCCGCCCTAAGAAGGAACATCGAAAGGATCATAGATGTCAGTGTGTACTAATTCAAGTAATTCGCTACTTCTTGTGGCTAGGTTCCTTGATATATATTTGGTTTGCTTACCTTTAAGGCAATCCACATATATATCCCAATCAGCAAAATCCAACTGAGGTAAGCTTTCATTTTTCACTAACCTCTATACCCTTTCATTGGATATATGGCCTAATATTTTATGCCACAAAAAGCAGAACATTCATTATGTGCATTACTTTTATTTCTTATAATATGGTCAACATGAAATAGAGATTCAGCAAAATCAACATCAAGATTGAAACGATATAAACAATCAATTAAAATACCAGAATCATAATATTACTTATGTCTATATAAAGAAAATAAACAGTTTCCAATCTTAAAGTTAAAAACATCATTATTCAACTTTGCAACAGAAACTAAATTCCTAGCACGGTCAGGAACATAAAGACAACTTTTAGATCTAGGTGACATCCAATGTCAAACATACGTCCCAATGCCCTCTCTTTGTGCCTTCATTATGTTCCCCATATACAAGAATTTTTTAGTTTCGTTTATGGTCTGGATTGAAAGGAATCCTTGTTTAACATGTGAAACATGAGTAGTTACACCAAAATCTAACCACCAGGTATTATTAGGCACTTCAATACGATTTGATTCAAAACATACTAAGACATAGTATGTACCTTTCTTTTCAAACCAAGCCTTCCTTTTAGGGCAATCCTTTTTGAAGTGACTAGGCTTTTTGCAGAAATGACACCTCTTATCTTTATGGATTCGACCCTTATTAACTTTGTTGAGAGCTTTGTCCTGATCTTTGTGTTTCTTTCTTAGTTGTTATTGTTGCTACTAGCTCCTTAATGAAGCGTGAGATTAATAAAGTGTTCCTTCATTTTCTTCAATCTCCCTTCCTGCAGAACCAACATGGCCATAATTTTTTGAAGGTTCCATTTTTTTTTAATGGTGTTATAATTCACCTGAAATTGGCCGAACTCAAGAGGAAGTGAGTTCATAATAAACTGTACAAGGAAAGACTCATTTACATCTATACCTATGGATTTCAGCTTTGCAACTAGAGTTGACATATCAACTATATCAGATTGATAGTATTCTTTAAGTTTCAACATAAACTCCTTTGCATTGTCTATTTTAGGTATTGATGGCTTTACATTTTTCATTCGCATCAAATTCAAGCTCAGCTTGTTAGACCGTTCCCAAGCCTCATAATAAGACTTGTTAGCTTCAGAACTAGTCTCAGTTATGGCTGCAGGCCTTGCATTTAAGACTATGGCTAAGTCTAAATCCATTACACCCATTTGAAACTGGAGTTGTTCAGACCAATCAGTATAGTTCAGACCATTGAACACGATTTGCCCATTTCCTAAAGCAAACAAATTAGTAGATGCTGTAAACATAACATATATCTCATATATTAATACTTTGAGTAAACCTAAATAGATTCAAATTAACTAATACACTTTAATTATGCTTTTAAATTCTCCTTTGGGTAAAATTTAAATACATTGATGTAACCTATTATGATGCAAATATAGTTCACTATAATGAACAATCAATCATATTCTAGTCAACATGCATGTTATCTTTGGATATACAATCATATTAATCAAATATGTTGATAAAGTACCTTTAATGTCATTAATTATAAGCAATAGTCCACCTTTAGGTGACCTCCTAGCATTATAATTAATTATCTCAATTGTTCAATTCAACTTTTATGTCATTTTAGCATCATATCATAATGATCAATTGAAACACTCACAATTAAATGATTAGTATTTTCAAGCTAGGCCACTTTGGTGACTAACAAGCTTTTCATGCAATAAACATTTAATTGGACAATTATTATACATGACAAAATTTAATTTAATTAGTTGGTCACTTTGATGACTAACAAACTATTCTAAACTGCTATAATGTCATGTATTACACTCAACTTATAATAGAAATTTTTAATTCCAAGCATTGCATAATATAAATGGAAAGTATCAATTAAAACGTAATATGATACAAAATTATATTATGCATAGCAAACATATGCGCAACTTTTATGCATATAAATCTAAATCAAGTAATTGATTACTTCATTAATTAATTTGTATTATCAATTAATTAATGAATAATGAGTTATGACCCAAAATTAAAATACCTTAAGTAGGACCAATATTCAAACCCATAAAATTATTTTATAAAAAATAAAAAGATATAAAGCGACGGGCGCATGAATAGCATGCACCTGTCTCTGGTCCATTCTGGAAGGTGAGGCACGTGCATAGCATGCGCCTCATCTTCCTCGCTAAACGCTGGTTGCGTTTTATGTTTTTTTTAATTCTCAAATCTTCTTTATATCATGATTCTTCAGCAATTTCTTTCCAAAATCTTTTCTTGGCTTGAGCCAACAATAATGTCATCCACCATTGTACATATTTTGTGGTTAACCAATGAAACAAGCCCATGGATTTTTCTCATTCTAAACCATCACTCTATTATTGTTATTTCTGCTGTGTTTCTTTCATAGCAGTGCAACGAAGAAAGTAATGCCATTACAAAGACAAACAAACAATTGTACAGAAACGAACAAACAAAAAAAATCGAAACAAAACGTTGATAATGGCAGACAAGAAATAAAGCAACAAATACATATCAACATCAAAATAAAGCAAGACATTTATGGGATATACAATATCATCATAAATACAACAAACAACCATGGTAGACAGCAGACAACAAAAATGCAAAACCCATGGCTCTGATACCAATTGATAGACATTTATGGATCAATTTTTGTAGACATACTTGTATCGATGATAATTCTTGTAAGGATTTAATTCCCTCACTTCATCTTCTTTTCTTTGATTTGTATCTTCAATGGTTTAGATAACCTTTCATAAGTTTCTAAAACTTATATATCCTTTCACCAATCATCATGTTGGTTCATTTTAAAAGAGAGAGAGAAAGAGTCTTTGACCCATTTGAGATCCTGTTATTTAATACCCAATAACCATCATCTTGGGTCATTTTTATATGACTCAAACTATAAGTCACATGGGTCATTAAATATTCTAATAGTGGAGTGCTTATTTATGAGGTACATTGAGAGAGGAATAAAGAATGAAACTTGATACCCTTAGGAAGGTACAAAATGACTCATCAACCAAAATCTAAAAATTTTCGATTTACAAATTCTTTTTCCTAATGATGAGAGAATCACTCTAATAAATTGATAATCTTAAATTATTGTAAAATTTTCAATCTTTTATTATCAAATAAGTGATGATAAGAATAATTGATGAATGTTATTTATACTTATTTTATAATAAAAAATGTGAGTAACTTATTTTTAAATATTTTTATACATAAATTGAGTAATCAATTAATGAATTATTCAATGCTCATCATTTTTGTGATAAAATTCTATATATTGGTTAGATTGAGTATAATTAAAATTTAGCTTAACTTTTCTAATATTCTTAATTTTATAGTCAATATAAGAATGAAAATAAATATCTTTTCTAAATCTAAATTTAACTTATTTAAAAATTTAAATTACTTTATCCTTATAAGACAACATCTTCTTTAATTAATTATATAAATAAAAGTAAATTATTTATTTTTTACTAAAAATTCGAAAGGATGCGGCTTCACAAAAATTCTAGCTCAGTCGCAGTTGCTTTGAACTGCATTGAGCTTGTCGTAGCTGCTTTGAACTGCATCTATGGTTGCTTGATATAAAGCAACTGTAATTTTTCTAGCACAAACAAAAATAGAAAAATTAAATGCAAAATAAACAAATCAACACCCGAGATTTGATAATGTAATTCCACATATTTTGCTACGTCTGCGGGACCCTTACCTAGCTTAATAACTTTCACCAAAGAACAGCAATAATTTTACTCAGAGTATTACAAAGCTGACTTACCCTACCCTTGACACTATCCCTCGTCATCATAACCCGTCTTCAACTAATGTTGTCTCCGTACTAGTTACAATTGTAGTTGTTGCTGAAATAAGATGTAGATGCCATAATTGCAGGGCATCAGATTTGATATTTCACTAAAATCGTGAAGTTAAGCTTGATAATTTAAAGTATTTCAACCGAAAGGACTCGCATGTTCATACAGTTGTAAGACATTTATGGATTGACTTATGACATACCTGTATCCATGATCATTTTGTAAGATTTTTTAGGCTCTTGATACAAGTTTATTTCGTCTCTTCTTCTTGAAATTTTAGTGGTTTCTCTAATAGTTAAGATAACCTTTCATAAGTTTCTAAAACTTATATATGAATTTTCCAACCATCATGTTGCTTCACGAAACATTATGTTGGTTCACGGACCATCATGATGGTTCACCAACCACTATGATGATTTAGTTTTTGAAAGAAAGAGGGAAAGAGTCTTTAACCCATTTGAGATCCCTTATGTAATACCCAATAACCATTATCTTGGGTGCTTTTCATGAGACTCAAACTATAAGTCACATAGGACATTAAATAGTCTAACAATCTCCCACTTGGCCTATATTACAACTTGATGATTCCATAATAAAACTTTAAGTGCACATAATACATGGAATCGATCAAGTCATCCTTAATTGAATTAAGTTGATGGGATCATGGTGGTCACAAGTTATATAACATGATTCCTTCCATGTATCACATAATCAACTTAACTCATCAAACTTTAAGTGAGTAATTCGGAAATTGTTATCTCACAAATAATAATTATTGTATAAAACATAATATGGATAACCAATAAGTGAGCAAAAACATATGACTATAATTGAATTCACAAATGTCATAACAATTCGAGCAAGACAATTATGTATATATACATGTCAGAACGTTATGCTAACAAGGATATATCTATAAGGCCCATTTTGTTCAACATGACCAATAAATGTTTTGGGCGATAAGCCTTTTATTAACAGATCAGCTATTATAAGATCAGTAACAATATGCTCAATTGACACTTTATATTTTTGCACTTATTCTTTTATAGACAAATACTTTAAATCTATGTGTTTAGCATCCTTTAAATATTTGTCATCCTTAGAGAAGAAAATATCTACATAATTATCACAATAAATTCTTAACGGTCTAGTAATACTGTCGATAAAACCAAGACCTAAGATACAGTTCTGCATTGACAATCCATGAACCGTGGCCTCAAAGCATGCCACAAATTTAGCCTCCATAGTGGAAGTAGCAATGACGGGCTGCTTTCTACTTTTCATGAAACTGCTCCTCCAGCTAATAGGATCATATAACTAAATGTAGATTTCCATGAGTCTACACAATCAGCATAGTCTGAATTCGAATAACCTATCACTTCGAGATGGGTTGATTGCCTATGTATGAGCATATAGTCCTTGGTGCATTGTAAGTATCTAAGGACTTTCTTTGTAGCTTTCCAGTGGTCCATTTCAGGATTGCTTTGATATCGGCCTAGCATTCCAATAGTAAATTGATATCTGGCCTAGTGCATGTTTGAGCATACATTAAGCCCCCAACTATTGACTCATAAGGAAGAGACTCCATGCCTTTACGTTCCAAATCATTTCGTGGATGTTGCATTAGACTAAATTTGTCCCCATTCAGAATTGGAACTATCCTTGCGGAGCATTTTTTCATTTGAAATCTTTCTAATACTTTCTTGATATAACCCTTCTGAGACAATCCTAGCAATCCTTGTGATCTATCTCAGAATATTTCGATTCCTATCACATAGGATGCCTCACCCATATCTTTCGTTTAGAAATTATTATAAAGAAAATTCTTTACATCATATAATAAAACAATATTATTCGTTGTAAGAAGGATATCGTCAACATATAGGACTAATATAATGAACTTGCTCCCACTAACCTTCATATAGATACACTGATCAATGGTGTTTTCTACAAAACCATAAGACGTAATGATATCATTATACTTAAGTTACCATTGTTGGGAAGCTTGCTTCAGTCTATATATTGACTTCTTTAATTTACACACTAATCATTCCTTTCCTGTGGTTTTAAAACCTTCTGTTTGATCCATATACACTTCTTCTTCCAAGTCACCATTTAGAAAGGCAGCCTTTACGTCTATTTGGTGAAGCTCCAAATCATAATGAGCCACTAGTGCCATAACAATTCTTAAGGAGTCCTTCTTTGAAATGTGAGAAAAGGTCTCTTTATAGTCAATACCATCCTTTGGAGTGTAACCTTTGGCAACAAGTCTGACTTTATACCTTTCAATGTTGCCTTGTGAGTCGCGTTTGGTCTTAAAGACCCATTTACAACCCACTTGTTTTGCACCTTCCAGCAGCTTAACTAATTCCCAGACATTGTTATCATCCATTGATTTCAACTCTTCTTTCATAACATTGAACCATTTTTCATAATTGTTACATTCCATGGCTTGTTTGAACGAGCTTGGATCATTATCAATGCTCAAGTCACATTCATGCTCAAGTGAGTAAATTTCATAGTCACTTGAAATAGTTAGTCTTCTTTGCCTTACAAACCTTCGTAATGATACATCTTGTAACATTACTTGATCATTTGTAACTTGAAAATTATTAGCTGGTTCTTCATTAATATGTTCAATTTGTAGAATTGGAGCATTAATTTTTTGTCCTGGTATATTATGTATTCGTGATGCAATAAGAAGAATAACAACTAGTGGAATCACATTTGATGTAGTAGATTCTACTCGACTTGGAGTAGTTTCTACTTGACTCTCATGATTATCCACTTTCGCGGTTCTCCACTTCCACTGATTGGACCATTTTTAATGAACAGAGCATTACCAGAGTCAACGATTCTTGTACTATGATTAGGACAATAAAATCTATGCTTGATGGGAGAATCGTTAGTGGTTATTTCATCGGCTATCCCGAAAAGTCAACTAGGTTTTGTTATGGTGTACCAGGCATTATGTATTGTACACATATGTCTAGATTGGCAAGAAACTTTGCAAATCGACTTGGACATTGTCCACTTTCATCAAAATTTTCATAATATTCACCACCTTTATCAGACCTCACTATCTTTACTTTTCTATCTAACTGTCTTTCTATCTCATTAATGAACACCTCTAGGATGTCCATAGATTGAGACTTTTCATGTAACAGATAAATATATCTATATCGTGAGAAGTCATCAGTATAAGTAATGAAATATTTTTCGCTGTCCCAAAAAGGAACGTCAAAAGGACCACATATATAAGCGTGTATTAATTCCAGTAATGTGTTACTTCTTGTGGTTGGATGATTTGATATATGTTTGGTTTGCTTGCCTTTAATGCAATTCACACATATATCCAAGTCAACAAAATCCAATGGAGGTAAGATGTTAATTTTAACTAACCTTTGTACCCTTTTCTTGGATATATGACATAATCTTTTATGCCACAAAAAAGTAGAACATTCATTTTGTACACTATGTTTACTTCTTATAATATGGTCAACATGAAACAGAGATTCAGAAAAATCAACATTAAGATTGAAATGATATAAACAATCAATTAAAGTACCAGAACCATAATAGTACTTATATTTATACAATGAAAAAAAAACACTGTTTCCATTCTTAAATTAAAATCCTACATCATTTAAATTCGACACAGAAACTAAATTTCTAGCACATTCAGGAACATAAAAACATTTTTCTAGGTCTAGGGAACATCCAGTGTCCAAGATCAATCTGTACGTCCCAATGCCCTCTATCTATGCCTTCATTTATTCCACATATACAAGAATTTTTTAGTGTCATTTATAGGCTGGATTGAAAGGAATCCCTATTTAACATGTGACACATAAATAGTTGCACTAGAATCTAACTACCAGGTATTATTAGGCACTTCAAAACATACCGAGACATAGTATATACCTTTCTTTTCGAACCAAGCCTTTTGTTTAGAACAATCTTTTTTGAAGTGACCAGGCTTCTTATAGAAGTGACACCTCTTATCCTTATGAATTCGACCCTCATTAATTTTGCTGAGAGGTTTGTCCTTATCTTTGCCTTTCTTTCTTGGTTTATTTTTGCTTCTTGATGAAATGTGAGATGAATAGAGTGTTCCTTTATTTTCTTCAATCTTCCTTCCTCCGGAACCAACATAGTTTTTATTTCTTAAAGGTTCCATTTTTCCTTAATGGTGTTATAGTTGACCAGGAATTAGCCAAAGTCTAGAGAAAGGGAGTTGATAATGAACTGGACCAGAAAAGACTCACTCACATCTATACCCATAGATTTCAACTTTGAAGCTAGGTTTGATATATGAGTTACATGATCGTAAATAGGCTGTGACCAATTAAACTTTTTAGTCGTTAGCTCACTCATTAAAGTCCCTACTATGAACTTGTCAACTATATTAGATTGGGAGTATTCTTTAAGCTTTAACATGAACTCCTTTGCATTGTCTGTTTTAGGCATTGACGGCTTTACATTTTCTGTTATTGTCATTTGCATCAAATTCAAGCTCAGCCTGTTAGACCATTCCCAAGTTTCACAATAAGACTTGTCAGCTTCAAAACTAGTCTCAGTTATAGCTGCAAACCTTACATTTGAAACTATGGCTAAGTCCAAATCCATTACACCCAGTTGGAACTGGATTTGTTCGGACCAATCGGCATAATTCAGAACATTGAACTTGATAAGCTCATTTCCTACCGCAAACAAATTAGTTTATGCTGCAAACACAACATATATCTCACTCATTAATGCTTTAATTAAGCAAACCTAGATAGATTCAAACTAACTAATGCACTTTGATTATGCATTTAAATTTGCCTTTGGGTGAAATTTGAATATATAGTAGTAACCTATTATGATGTCTATATATAGTTTACTATAATAGACAATCAATCATATTCTAGTCGATACGTATGTTATCTTTAGATATACAATCATATTAATCAAATATGTTGACAAAGACCTTTTAATGTCATTAATTATAAGCAATAATCCTACCTTTGGATGACCTCCTAGCGTTATAATTATTATTCTCAATTGTTCAATTCAACCTTTATGTCATTTTAGCATTATATCATAATGAACAATTGAACAAATCACAATTAAATGCTTAATATTTGTTCAAGTTAGGTCATTTTGGTGACTAACAAGCTTTCCATGAAATAGACATTTAATTGGATAATTATCATACATGACAAATTTTAATTTAATTAGTTTGGTCACTTTTGGTAACTAACAAACTATTCTAAACTTCCATAATGTCATGTATTATAATCAATATATAATAGGAAAATTTAATTCCAAACATTATATAATATAAAATGTTCAATATACCAAAGAAATATATAATATGGCACAAAATTATATTATGCATAGCAAACATAGGCACAACTTTTATGCATATAAATATAAAATAATTAATTGATTCCTTCATTAATTAATTTAAATTATCAATTAATTAAATTATAAGTTATGACCCAAAATAAAAATACTTTAAATAGGATTAACATTCAAACTCATAATTTTTTAATAAATATAAAATTAAAAATTAAAAATTTGTGCACGCGCCTAGCACTGCTAACTAGCGATGCTGGTCTAATGTGAGACGTGTGCCTCATCTTCTTCACTGACGCTCGCTGGTTGCATTGCTGGGCTTTTTTTAAATCCTTACATCTTCTGTTTTTTTTTTTAATTCTTACATCTTTTTTCTCTTCATACCGCAACACATTGTAAACATATAATAGGATACAAAAACCATTTCAAGCATTACCAAGAGCATCTCTTGTCTGTTTGGTTTCTCATTCATACCGAAAACGTTACGGGTTTATATTTTCATTCTCTCTTCTATGAATTACACGTTATCTAAATCATCCATCCAAAACTATTATGTTTCGGTTAAATATTCGGACTGCTATTAACGTCCAAAAACCATTAAAACGAAAATCATCAAGAGTTGCAGTTTCGTTTACTATGTGTTATGTGTTTTCTGTTTTTCTTTCACGGCTAT
>JANIJH010000130.1:163102-181638 GCA_024520975.1 Erythroxylum areolatum
TCCTTTGAATACTGTTTGATTTGAGACTTGGTTTACTCTAGGAAACCAAGCAGGTCAGTTTCCATCGTAAGAGGAAGCCTTCAATTATAGTCCATATTTATAATTTTAATAGTCTATGTTGAGTGAAATAATTTCATCAAAGTATTACATCTTTAAGCTTTTCTTGGCATAAATACTAGTGTTGCATTATCGCGATGTTAACATCCATCTTATATTTTCCTATTAAAATTCAAGACGCGTTAATCAACTCAAAATGTTATTATTTTTTGTAATCTATATGATTTTGTTGTATTTTTAAAAATTTGTCACTAAAATTATTAATAGAAATTATAACAAAATTATATAATAGACATATTACTTTTCCATCTAATAATGGAGTTTTTTGGTTAGGATTCAAATTTAAGATTTTTGTTTCAATTACTAGTTCACAAGAATTCTTTAAAAAATCATGAAAAAAAGAAGCTAATAAAAGGAGAAAGATAAAGATAAAGATTATAGGAAAATGATGAATATATAACTTTTCTATATCATAATAGGGCTTTTCAATCAGGGTTCGAATTTGAGATCCTGCTCCAATTGTTGGTTTACACAAATTCAAAAAAAACGTAAAAAAGAAGTAAACAGAAAGACAAGAAAGTTGTAGTGATTCTCGTTAAGTTCGTTACACGGAACTCCAACGACTTGTACACTCGTTATTCTCCTTGTTTTCATTTCATACACGTGTACAATATACTTTATGGTTTTATGTGGTACTAATTACTTGTACCAAGTCGATACCGTGCCATTCTTGACATCATATGAAGACATTTTCCTGGCTGAACACATCACATCACCCTGTGAGATTGGAAATGTACTTGCCAGGAATTTTGAGATTTACATAGAGGATTGTCCTACAACAAACTGATGGCAGGGCTCTGGCCTTGCCTCTCTTCTCACAGAATCATCATTAAAGAATCAGAAATTTTTGATTCTTGTTACTCAGCACAGTTCAGTTCCTAGAGGAATCAAATGCTGAAATCTGAGATTAACTTTCGCTACAGTGTTCTGTATTCAAATTGCTTCCAAGGTGATTTATAAATGGAATACAAAATGTTCACATCCACTCACAAGTACCACATATCTATTGACTTTTGGGCCGTGATCATTACTTCTTGAGAGAGCTCATAGCCACCAACAGCCGTCACTACTGACTGAGATGTCAACTCTAAGAACGACCGTCACCAGAACGTCTTATCAATAAGAGTTGACTTGGTGAAACAAATCAACAGGTGTACAGTGAAGAAAGCTGGAAAGGCAGTCAATGCCAGCTTGGTCAGAGTTTTTGCGCTGTAGGGATAGTTATGCATTTATTCAGAAGGTTTATTTGTCAAAATACAAGATCGAACTAATAATAGCTAACAATAGAGAAGCAGCAATGCCAATCCCTCCTCAATAATGCGCGCATATTTATATGTATCATTAAAGTGAAGGAAGCAGATTAGAACGTTATTTCCAATCGTCAAAGTCCAATCTTTCGGCAATTCCTGGAAGCTTCTACTTTTATTTCTTCAAAGCTGTGGATGATAGTAGGTTTGCCCGTGAAAGGGGCAAATTACTCTGGCCTGCCAAGTGTTCTTACGTTCTTCTTCACTCTCCTGGACCATTCAGATGGATATTTATTACCTTCGGAATGAAAAAAAAAATGTTTACTTTTAATCAAGGTTTTAAAATCACAATTGTTACACATTTTACAATGGCAAGTAATGAGAAAATTAAATTGTGGATTACAAAATACTTTTATCTTATAATATTTTATTTATTTAGTCATTATCATCAACACCCAATTGAATCACATATTAATGTAGGATTTAAAGAGATGTGATAGTAAACAGTCTTACTCCTACTTAATAAAAGACTTATTCTTATAAACCAATGTGTAAATATGACATGAAGACATTAAAAAAAGTTTTTAAAAAGGCTTTAAAAAACTAATCATGAGGTGGTACAAGTTTAGAAAACAAAGCTATAAAAAAAATAACAAGATAAATATACTAGATAGATTGCACAACTTTGCTTATACCTGACATGTTGCAAATGTTATCTCACCATTTGTCGAATTGTGTATGTCATCCTTACGTAGAGTTTATGCTAATTTGTTTTGTATGACTCTAATTTTATTGGAACAGCCTGTCATTTAACTGTAATAATTAAGCGAATTAGCTAGATAAGCTCTCAATTACCTCTCCATACTTAGTTTAACAGTGAACACCAAACTTTCTCATTAGCTAAACAATAATAACCCCAGGTTATTAAATAAAGACAAAAGGTAGAAGCATCCGCCACTTCCATATAATCTATGAAACCAAACGCTAAAAACACCATCCAAGTACCAAACAAAGAACACCCAAAATCCTAAAAATGGAGACCCATCGAGCTCATGGAAGCAAAAGCACTACTAGCAGGTGTCAGAAAGCACCAAACAAATACAAATCAAACAAACAAATAACGAAATAAGTTCAAGGAGATGTCAATTTAACTAAAAACTAGTCAAAGAACACCAAAAATCATAAAATCTCTATATAAGTAAATTTGAAACTCGTGCTCCCTCAGCACTTGTTGAACCTAAGTTTCCGTTTCCTTGAAGAGAACATCTTTTCAGTCAGTTAAAGTAATTGTGTACTCTCAAAATAAGATGGGACATCTTGAGAACAAATTCATGGAAAGAAATATCCAAAATTTTGGTTGAAGATCTAAACCAAAAACTTGATCCAAAAATCCTAAATCTGGATTGAAAACCAAACAACTAAGATATCCTTGTAATACGTAGCACAGACCTTATTATGTACCCAGAATCAACATGAAAGGATTAAAAACGAAGGTAATACGGAATACCTGATTTCGGTTCTATCTCTAACTCTGGTGCCGATTTCGAGCTCTAAAAGATCACGAACCTCCCGGGACCTTTACAAAAAGTATTTACCAAGACATGGGCTAATTCTTTCTACAATTTGCTTAATACGTAAGCTCTCTTAACGAATCAGAGATTCTTTATACTTACGATTAATATGAGCAACTGCAAGAGACGTTAATCTTTATATAGTTTCCATATCGGACTTCCTCATCACAAAACCGATATGGGTCTGGTCCACACTAATTGAGACCCATTTTCTACCTGAACTTCGACTCAATAATCTAGATCATTTATTGGGTTACTTTATTATCTTTATCTGGATCAAATTATGTAAATTAATTGATAATTTATTTACAAAACTAAAACAATGCAATTAATAGATTTTCAAATTTATGGGAAAGGACATAATTGTCCAACATTCTCCCCTTTAGACAATTATTATTTACAGTTTTGACTCTAGTTTAAAACATTTTAAAAACTTGGTAAAGCTACACTATTGAATTAGTCGACTAAATTTTAAAAACATTTGATCCAAAGATAATGAAAGTCCATCATTATGTCCTGTAAGGCTTTTGATACCGAAAAGTATCAGATACTTGTGTCATGTGTGATACAGATCTAATACAATCACATATACCTAATACCTCACTAATATGAATGGAAAAATGGAGTGTGGCAAATTAGGATGATACCTTTATAATCTAAATTATATCATTTTCATTTGTAGGTCTCCATTTCTTCAACTTTATGCTAAACCGCATATACTAAACTGCATTAGAGAAATCAAGTTTTCTCTCACCGAATGCTAAAAAACATTAGAGAAAACTTGTTTCCTCTCACCAAATGCTAAACTGCATTAGAAAAAACATTTATGTTCTCCAACTGAATGTTAAACTGCATCAGAGAACCTTTATGAGATTAAAAACTTGTATCCCCCTATGTCATGTCAAATTCATAGATTCTCATACTAGAACTGTATGCGTCTAAATGACAGACACAAGGTCAATCTGTATATATGCCCAATGACCTTTAAATGCTTAAGATCGACACAAATCTTAAGACTTTTATATGTATTATGATAATGTATGATAACATGTATTACTGAGGATAAACGATGATCATCTCTATTGATGAACCATCATACTGTCATAATACATCAAAATGCACAAATGTACATGGAGTAAACATAACGATCCGCTAACTAATAGTGTCTAAGGATGTCAAAATACCCATACTGTATACTTACGTCACAAACACAAGTTGGCGATGTACTTTAGTTAAAGGATTGACTTACAGTTTCTCAGTCTTTAAATGTTCCAAACCTTAATGTCACCTTTTTGTATCACACCTATATGAGTAAATAATTGATCTTTAAATGTTAAAACCATATGATATTCTTTGTTGTTATTAAACAACATAGCAAGAAGATTGCCACAGTATAACCAAATGGGTCTAACTACTGAATCAACCACAGACAACTCAGAAATCAAGTTTCTGAGCTAAATCGTCTATGAAGTAGCCCTATAGCATGCACTCTGCATGCATAGTCGAGGAAGTTACCCATATCTACTTGACACACTTCCATGAAATTGTATCATTTGCAATCTTAAAACTGTAACCTTAAATAGATTTTCGATCATCCGGACACATAGCTAAAATCTGAATATGAATTTCCTACTAGGTTTAGTCTGTTGACTTTTCTATATGTCAACATATAATCCTTGTTTTCTATTTAGTATCTCAACACTTACTAGACTACATTCCAATGGTCTACAACTGGACTAACCAGATATTAACCAAACACTCAAATAGTGAATGTAATGTCCTACCTAGTACGTAGCCGAGCATACATCAAGCTATCAACCGTACTAAAATACGAAACACTTCTCATAACCTCTCTCTTTACTTTATTCTTTGGATACTATACCAAAGATTATCTTTCACTATGAGAGACATGTGCTACAATAGGTTTACTGTTAACCACATTAAACCTTTGTAACACATACTTAATGTATGCATTTTATGAGAGGTATGATGAGTGTTGAGATCTGTCCTAGTGAACTTAAATACTTAGGACAGAAGATGCTACACCAAGGTCCGTCATGTCAAAGTTCTTGACCAAAATTTGCTTAACCTCATATAACATGGTCAAGTAACTTGACATGAGCAATATATCATCTACATACAGTAATAGGAAGATAAGTTTGCTCCCGTTGACCTTATAGTACAAGCATCTTTTTAATTTTATTTTTCATAAAGCCGAAAGAGGCCACAATCTCATCAATTGTAAGGTATCACTTTAGGAAGGTTTGATGCAAACCATATATTGATCCGCATAACACACAAACCATACAGTCCCATTTAGATCCTGAAATCCTTCAGGTTGTACCATACAGACCAATTCATAAAGATCTTTATTTAGGAAAATAGTTTTGATAGCTATCTGATGTAACTCTATATCATCTTGAGCTATAATTGCTTTAATCACTTAAAATATATCATACAAGGATCGAGAGAAAAAGTAACATAAAGTCAACCTTTCTCTCTGATTGAACTATTAGGCAACTTAATGAGCTCATAAACCTCTTAACTTTATCCTTAGATCCTTTAGGTCCAAAAACTTCATTTACAACTAACGAGTTTGCAGTTCTGCTACAAATCAACTAGCTCCCAGACCTTAATATGCTTCATAGTTTGCATCTCGTCATTCATTGCATCCTACCATGCATTTGTAATATGTCTAATAACATAGTACTTTACATCTGATAGACTGTGTAATCAGATGAGATAGCAGGTCGTCTCACTTTAGTGGATTCACTTAACCGTATTAGATCTTGTACCCCCAAAAATCTCTGTGTCTACAAGTATAAGATTTTGTTCCTGTATAGGCATAATACAAAGACCTAAATCTACCAAATCTAACAATATGAATAGCAGTTACATGATAACTGTAGTATCCGCACTACTATCATCTGAAGGGTCAATAGGCCCACCATCATTATAGACATCATACTCCAGAAACTTATTTGTTTGTGATTTCACTATTTTGATCTCACCTTCTCTACGATAAAAGCTGTAGCCTTAAAATGGTCGAGATATCTTACTAAATAGCAATGAATGGAACGAGCATGCAATCTTTCTTTATAAAGATTATATTACCTCAGTAAGGTAGTCCCTTACACGAATGTGTGCAAGATTGAATTTTTAAGCTTTTAGATAATTAAGTAGATTAGTCCTGCTTTGCATTGACTTCTTCAAGTCCTTTAAGGTGTAGTTATGCCTTTCGGCAACACACTATTTTGCTCAGAACTACTCGACATAGTGAATTAATTTATTATTCTAACTGATTCCAAATATCTGACAAACAGACCTTTTAAAGTCCTGAAACACCATGTTTGCCATGATTTTCTCCTCCACGGTCAAATATGACTATCTTGATGAATTTTCTCAATTGGTTCTCAACCTTCAGTCTTTAAGCAAGAACACATAACTGTGATGGGAATAATCATCGACAAATGTCAGAATACATTTGAAATTACACAATGCTATTGTATAAGGCTTACCGATATCTTTATGTATCATACTTAACAAGTCCAAAGCATGAGTTGATCTCAATATCTTTATTAGTCAACTTAACCCTGTAATAGTCAACACATGTTTCGAGATCATCATAATATAGAATTGAGAAATATTTTTCTTAATCAATCTCTCAACCCTAGCTCTAGAAATGTGGCTTAAACTTGTATGTCCCACCATGTATGACTTCTCATTTATCAGGGTCCTTCATAACTTGTTTGGTCAAGATACGAAGAATCATATATCTAATTCGAGATAAGACACATTCTATATAAACCATATAACAAGAAAGTTGTTCCATTATGTTTTGTTTTAAACAACAACTGTATAATAGAAGCATTAAATGCAAAAAGTCAACCTTCTTCGTCCAAAATTGATCAAAAGATCACATATAAAATGTGTCATGTAAAACCGAAATGAACCTTACAACAAAGTTCAGCACATACGTTCTTTATAGATATTAGTTCCACTTCTTTATTGTTGTGAACTATCAATTTATCCTTTTTTTATTTGGCGTTATCCTGGATATAAACCTTTGCATTATGGAAACACCTTAATAAGATGTTCCACTATATAACCACCATGTACTTAATGCGACTATTTCAAATTAGATTCATAAATTGACAAGCCAAAGAGTAACCTAATGGTCTCAATTTTTCCTTTTAAACCTCATGGTACTGCTTCTTTATGTCCCTAGGACCTTTATCAGAACTGGTTTAACCAACATCAGCATGTGGAGAAGATTTGAACTTTCTCTACCTTTGAACTCGTTGGGCTTCATCTTTGTCTTCCTTTTAGTTGGTTCAAGGGCTATAAGAGTAGTAAACTTGAGTTTCTCCTCCTCAGCAATGCAATGGGCTATCAAAGCATTGAAGTCCTAACATCTTCAATCTACTGTAAAGATCAATTATTCTCGATTTGTACTCCATTACTCCCTTTTTCTCGTATATACCTTATAGAGAATAATTCTTTCATCAAGGCACTTGTCTCAACACTAGATGAGACTGTATACCTCTAGGAGATATTATCAAGAAACTCCTTCGATATGTCTATATTCGGAAATCCACTTAGCAAATGGTTAGGAATGGATCTCTTAATGGTCATCAGATATAATCTGTTAGACCGATCTCATGCTTCATAGGCTGCTTTATGAACTCTCGAGTTTATAGCTGTAGTTAGAGATGGCTTATCCGTCCATATGGTCATATCAACCACAGTTATCCCCATAGCATTTAATACATCCTCCGTCTACTTCTTTGTATTGAAACTGATCAGGATTTCAATGGTGACACTGATTTTGTTGACAAAAAAGGTGACTTCAAGATGATAATCTTTAAATCAGCACAAATGTAAGATAACAGTGATACTCAAAGCTATTGAATAGTATCTTCACTGAAAATTTGGTCACACCTATTATGAAACACCTATGGGCTGAATGCATAATTTATATAACTAGATCTTCACATAAAAGCGACCAGAGTATAAATCATTAACTCTCATGACACTACTACCTGTGGGCGAATAGATCATTCAAGCAACAACTTTCCTCTATCTAATGCCTTTATGCACATCTCAAAATCTCATGTAAGGCCAACACCTATGGGCAGAATAACCAAACATGAGACCAGAGACATCCGCTATCGTGTAAGTAGAAAAATTTAAAATACTGACTCGAAAGGGCACTGTGATGACTACATCCTCATCAGCACTCAAAAAGTCCAAAAACACAAGGGATACATCTTTATGTTATCCTCACTTTCTTTATGGGCATATAGTATGTGATAATGTATCATCAATAAATGCAGAAAACCAAATGCACAATCTCATTGTCACACACTCGTGCCGAAGAGATTCTCTGAAAACTTCATTTGAGACTTTTGTAAGAGAAAAATCTCAATAAATTGACTATCGTGCTTCACCGGACACTAAACCAACCACCCATTACATGAAAACCTCATATATCTCTGTTATGGCAAGTTCGTTGCATAAAAATTCACTCAAAAATGGCTTCAAAATATCTTAATTCTTTTTCTGGTCGACTATCATGCAATCCTGAACACTAAATATGAGACCTTAGATGCAAAAACTTGAAGTATCTCCATCATGTGATGTCCGAAGCATAAAAATTTACTTGAAATTAGATTCAGAATACCTTATTTCCTTTTTCTAGTGTTAAACTTATTACTAATGTAATAAATCCAGAAAATGGAAAACTTACTTTATAAATTTTCTAGATCCAGAAACTGACCCAAAACACCTCGAGGCACCATCACGGAAAATTTGAAATTTGTGTTTTTTTAAATCACTTCAGTCGCTAAATGGCGCACCACATTAGTGCACATGGCGTGGGGTCACACGGGCGTGTACACGGCAGATGCATTTGGATTGTGCACATCACGCGCACCCACGGGCAGACGTGCAATGCACGTGTTGCCATGTGTCCTCTATCCGGCATGCCATGTGTAAGGATGAATGTGGTACGTGCCTTTGTCCCACGTTCATGGGAAGGTGGGTCGCGAGTTGCAGGTGCAATACTCGTCTGTCGCTCGCTAGAGCGATGTGTCGACACGCGGGACACCCGCAGCTACTGTAGTTGGGTTAAGCGCGTGCAATCTCTGATGGCAAAGACGATTTTTGACATCTTGGGAAGTCATTTTTTTGCTCCATTCAGCTTGTTTTCGACCCGTTTTTCATAACTAGCCTTATGTATACTACTTTTACATAATTATATATGTAAAAAAATAAAAAAAAAAGAATCAAAAATTGAGGAAAACTATATAAGATGAAACTGGAAAGCCTTCATTTCTGGCAATTCGATCACGTCACAGACTTTATTACGTACCTAGAATCAACATGAAAGGATTAAAAACGAAGGTAATGCGAAATATCTGATTTTGGTTCCATCTTTGATTTCGATGCTGATTCTAAGCTCTAAACGATCATGAATTTTCTAGGACTTTTACGGAAAATGCTTACCAAGACACGGTCTAAATCTTTCTACAGTTTTCTTAATACGTAAGCTCTTTTAATGGGTCAGAGATTCCTTATGCTTACGATTAATATGAGCAACTGTAAAAGACCTTAATCTTTATATATCTTCCATATCGGGCATCTCTATCACAAGGTCAATATGGGTCTGATCCACACTAACTGAGATCTATTTTTTACTTGGATTTCGATTCATTAATTTGGATTATTTATTGGATCATTTTATTTTATTTTATCTGGATCAAATTAGGTAACTTAACTGATAATTTATTTAAAAAACTAAAAAATACAATTAATAATTATCCAACTTTATAGGAAAGGATGAAATTGTCCAAGAATCTTATCAAAGCAAGAGAACATAAATAAAAGGAAAATAGATGATTATAGAAGTTCGGAGTGAAAGAAAAAGAAAGGAAGACTTAGCTGAAACAAAGAGACGAGATCGAAACGGAAGAACGCTTACAATGCAGCAGGGCGGGGGAAAATCGTAAGATAGTCTCAAATCATCAATTTAAATGTACCAATAAAATCCATATCCAATGTCAAAATCAAGTACATTACAGGAAGAAACACCAGATCTAAAGCAGCTGCAGCAATATTCATTCTAAAAGAGTACATCAGTACTGGTATTTACATTTTTAGGCTTGAGCCTATATCCGATATATGCCCTAAATTACCGTCACCAATCAAGGAGAAATAAATTAAAAGAATAGAGCATTGACACCAAGCCGAGAGACATAACCCGAGAGGTGGTACTCTACCATTTCTATGCCACACAGCATTTCGACTACTAAGTGAAGATTCACATAAAATAGCATATTATAGATTCTTTTTAAATTTGTCCAGAAGCAATTGAAAAGACTCTAATTAATTCTTTTAACTTTTATCTCCTTTCTTTTTTTAAAATGGGAATTCATAAAGATGACATTGTTTAGGCCTAATTTGACCATGAATCGATCCATTAAAAATACTTAAATTTAGGCTCACGACTAAGCAATGTCATCTTTATGAATTCCCATTTTAATACATAACTTTTTTATTAAAGTTTTAAACATTTTTGAAGCATTGATATTCCTTACTCTTGTTTTTGGCAAAAAAAAAAAGAAAAAATAGGAGCTGTTACAACAAACATTTTTACTTTAAATAAGTTAAAATATATTTATATTAAAAATTATAAGAATAAATTTGTAAAATTATTATTAATATTATCTAGATAAAAACATCATGTGATTGAATACTAATTCTTAAATCACAGTAAAAAAAAAAAAAGGACCATTAAAGTAGAGTAGAAAATGATTGCCGCTGATGTTTATAGATCCCAAGGAAACTAATCTTGAATTGAAGAAGTTTGAAAAGGTGATGATGAATGTGAAATGAGTGAAGACAACTAATAATGAAAGTTATCCGGAGACTAACAACGGGCGAAAACAATATATAAATATAAATCCCCAATTCTCATCTCTCCAAATAAATCCCAGATTTGGAGATATTTTCTTAAAAGATGAAGTGGTTGACGGCACGCCTTGCACTCCTATTCCTTCTTTTGTTGCCCATTCCAACTTCCTGTTCATCATCTTCCTCTGCCTCTCCTTCAGGATCATTACAGCTCTGCCATTCTGATCAGAGCAACGCACTGTTGCATTTTAAACGTACCTCTTCTGTTACTAGCTTTGCATCCTCAGGTTGTGATCAACATTCTTCTCCAAAGACAGAATCTTGGAAAAATGGTGTGAATTGCTGTTATTGGGATGGGGTGACTTGTGATAAGTTGACAGGCCATGTAATTGGCCTTGACCTTAGTTGCAGTGGGCTTTCCGGAACTCTTGATTCGAACAACTCTCTTTTCCTTCTCTCTCATGTCCAGAGGCTCAATCTTGCTTTCAACAACTTCAGCCACTCTTCAATCTCATCAAAATTTGGTCAGTTGACAAGTTTGACGTACCTTAACCTTTCCTATTCCAGTTTTGCTGGCCTTATTCCAGATATCTTTGGGGACCTCCACAGGCTAACGTATTTAGATCTTTCAAGCAATAAGTTCTATGGTCAGATACCATCATCAATCTTCAACCTCGCAAAAATTTCTCATTTGAGGATTTCATCCAACAGACTCGTTGGTTCTCTTCCAGATGAGGTAAGTGGGCTTTCAGTTCCGGCCATTATCGATTTGTCTGACAATCTTCTAAATGGGACACTACCCTCTTGGTTGTTTGCCAAACCATCGCTGCTATCTTTAAACCTCAGCAGCAACCAATTGACCGGAGAGTTGCCTGAATTCCAGTCTAAATCCTTGGAGTACATAAATCTACAGAAAAATCAGATATATGGTGCAATTCCAAGCTCAATCTTTGAACTTGTGAACATCACATATATAGATTTTTCTTACAATAACTTGAATGGTTCCTTGGAGTTGGACATGTTCTCAAACCTTAGGAAGCTTAAGGTGCTTGAAGTTTCAAGAAATGGTCTATCAATGAAAATTGACAGCCATGGCAATGTTACCTGGCCTAGGCTACTGTCTCTCGGACTGTCTACTTGTAATGTCACCAACTTCCCAGCTTTTTTGAGAACCCAAAATGACTTACGACACTTGAACCTTTCTCACAACAGAATTCCTGGTGAGGTACCTAGTTGGCTGTGGATCATGGGAAGGCACTCTTTGCAAAACTTAGATCTTGCTCACAACTTGCTGACAGCAGTTAAGCCACTTCCCATGGACTCTTTGTTCTTTCTTGATCTTTATAACAATTCAATTCGTGGTTCTCTTCCGATTCCTCCTCAATCAACCAAGTACTTCTATATTTCAAACAACTACTTGACGGGAGAGGTTCCGTCCTCAATTTGTCAGATCACCTCACTTCAAATTCTTGATTTGTCAAATAACAGCTTCACTGGCACCATACCAAGGTGCTTGCTGAACTTTACAACTCAGTTATCAGTGCTCAATCTGCGGATGAATAGATTCCATGGTGTTATACCTGATACTTTTGTAAGAGGCATTAGCTTGAGAAGTCTCGATATGAACGGAAATCAGCTGGAAGGGCCATTACCACGATCTCTAATCAATTGCAAAATGTTGGCAGTTATTGATCTCGGAAACAATAAGATCACCGATGCTTTTCCTAATTGGTTGGGAGCTCTCCAAGATCTCCAAGTTCTTTTCCTGAGATCAAATAGATTGCATGGTCATATAGGTGATCCACAATCCAGAGTCTCATTTCCAAGGCTAAGAATGCTGGACATTTCCCACAATGCTTTCGCTGGTCCTCTACCTTCAAGACATTTCGGAAACTTCAAAGCCATGATGAATGTTGCTGAGGAAAATACAGGATTGAGATATATGGAAAGTCCATTTTATCAAGACTCTATGGTGGTGACAATGAAAGGCTTGGAGGTCAGACTTGTGAGGGTCTTGACTATTTTCACCGCACTTGATTTCTCAAACAACACATTTCAAGGAGAAATTCCACAACTCCTAGGAAATCTTAAATCACTCAGAGTGCTCAATCTCTCACGAAACAGCCTGTCTGGAAGCATACCATCATCAATAGCAAACATGTCAGTACTTGAATCATTAGACCTCTCATCCAACAAACTTGCAGGAGAAATTCCTGGGCAATTGACCGGCATGACTTCCCTTTCATTCATAAATCTTTCATATAATATGCTTGAGGGACCTATACCTCAAGGAAACCAATTCAATACGTTCAGCAATAATTCCTACCTTGGCAACTTGGGTTTGTGTGGGGATCCATTATCCAGGAAATGTGGCAGCGATGAGGCACCCCAACTACCAGAATCGTTTTTCCAGGAGGAAGATGACTCTGAAATTGGATTTAACTTGAAAGCTTCACTTATTGGCTATGGCTGTGGTATAATTATTGGGCTGTCCACCGGATATCTTGTTTTCGAGACAGGGAAACCATGGTGGTTGGTAAACAGAGTTGAAGAAAAATGGGGTAACAAGTTGAAAAGGCTTATTCAAAGACATAAAAGAAGGAAAAATCCATAGATGGATGCCGTTTATGTAGGTGATGTTTTTTTTTTCTTTTTGGTAAGCAATATCTATACCCGTTAGGTTATGTTTGGATGGAAGTTTATTAATGGAATAAAATGTAATATAATATTATTTCATTGTTTAAGAGGAGGGTTTATAATAGAATAAAATATAATGAGATGAAAGAGAAAAGTTTTATATTACATCTCATTTCATCATAAACAGTAAAAATGAAAAAAAAAAACCTCCGATTTGGAAGGTTTATGATGAAATGTAAAATAATAAACAACTTTATAATATATTACATTATAAACTCTTTGTCCAAATAATATTTTACTATATTACATTATGAAACCTCTCATCCTTCTCAAACAACAATTTTTTAATATTACATCCATTTATATTCCATTCTATTATAAATCATTCTATTTCATTTCATTATATTAAAAACCTTAAGTTTATCCAAATATAACCTTATACTCAATGTTGTAAACTAAATGCCATTCATGGACTTAACTAATATTTTACATCTCTTATAGAGAATAGAATGTTCCACAGGTACAGTCATACAAGTAAGCGTTTTAAAATTTTGGGTTCTTACTAATTGATACTTAGAATTATTTCAAATTCAGACCTTCACTACAAGAAAAAGGAGATTTACCGAAAGAAATTACAGATGACAAACGTTAACAATCCGTCAGTAATTAAAATTATCGACGGTTTTCACCGATCGAAAAATACGTCATGAAATAGGTTGTCAGTAAGTTTGCTGATGGAAATTCTTATGCGTCGGTAAAAAGATCGATGGAAAGTATTTTCCATCAGTATATTTACCGATGGAAGAATTGTTACCGTCAGCATATACACAAACGGTTATGTCAATCCGTCGGTGATTCTACCATAAAATGTAAAAATGTTCCGACAGTTTATCATAAACCGTCTGTAAATATGAGTCAGTATATCGACAAAAAATTAAAATTCTGTCGGTGAGTCTAAGGTGAATATTGGCATTTTCTCCGACTATTTTTTAACCACCTGTAGGTAAATATAATTCAATTTACCAGCGTAAACTAAAATTTTGTCGTAAGTACCATAAATATTTTGTGACAATATATCATAAACCGTCAGTAATGACTCTACAATAAAGATATTAAATTTTCTTTTTTAAAATTCCGACATTAAATTTTATTTCATAATCTTATTATTAATGGAAAATTTTAACAACTATAAATTTACGTGCATAATTTTTTATTTCTTTATATATTTAATTTGTTTAAATAGAAAATTAATTAATCATATAACTTAAAATTTTCTTCATTGATAATAAAAACATTAATTATACATAAATTCAAATCAAATAATTACAACAATCCTATTGTCTTGGTGAGCGCTAATGGTCTGATTCGTTAGCCCTCCCTTTCAACTGCTCCATGTCATTTTGGAGCTTAGTCATGCATTCTATTGTCTGTTGTAATTGACTTGTCAATGTCTGGACTGTACTCTCAAGCTAATGGATATGTTCCATTGTCGGCCGTCTAGTTGATGCTACTCTACTAGATGTCGAGAAGTGCAAATAACATGTGTTCGCAAATGAGTCTAGCCTGAAGATCCTTCTGCGACTGTTCCTATCACCTACTGCATCAAAACATGCTTGACTCTCATCAACAGCTTGTTCTCCCTAAAATTATTGATGAATTGTTCTTGTATTTGGTCCTATTAAGAGGCAATGCTTATATTAGTAAGTGATAATTATTAAGAATGAATATTAAAGCATAAATTTCACATACATTCAATTGTCTACATCGGCTGTTGACGAATGTCACACCGTCATGCTTCTTAGTGTGAGTATACAAAACAATTGACATGGTGTAGCCCATATGCCTAGAGACTTTTCCTGCATAACAATAAAATATTCTAAGTTAAACTAAAATTTATAAAAATTTCGACAGAGTCTCCTCTATTTTTATGATATTACCCCTGTTGAACAAAGAAAATAACTCAACACAGTCATATATAGTACCAGACATTTATACCATGATCACTATCCATAATGCACATATTTTTATTCCAACATTCACATATTAATTTAAATTGAAATACAATAAAGTAAAAATTAGAATATAAGTGTAATATTTAGATACTCACAAGTCTCTCTGCATACTTATAGTGGGTAATTGATCCTCCCATATGAACGAGAAAACTGTCTCCCCTTGGGCCTCCACATTTGTTAGTTGAGTTACACTCTGAGATGAACATTGCCTCAGGTGATGTCCAGTACTCCTGCCAACGACTCCATATACCCTCAAAAATAAAAGTCAGTCATAGACTAATCTTGTGTATCGCACCAATAAAGTCACGATAATGTATACAAGCTTGCTTCTCCCATACACTATGTATGACCCTGTCGATAGTAGAATTCCAGTAAAATTGTTTATGAAATTAAAATGAATAAATTCGATAACTTATAATCTAATTAATATTTATGTAATTAATGTATACAAATAAATGAAAAAGATCATTATTTGCATATTGTACCTCAAACTCCTGAAAGTAAAATGTCTTTGTGGCTTGAGAGATCTTCTTCCATACATAACCCTCAAGATCAATCTTCTCCTTAAATGTAGATTCATATGTCTGGAATACGGTATAGACAGAATCAATCTAATATAAGAACAAATAATTTTTTACAATTTGCAAAAATTTAAACCTATAACTTAATTATAAACATATATAGTGTTTCATGCAATTTCTCTTACAGATTATTGACTATTTTTATATACTTTCTTCCCTCAGGTCCTTCAGCTTCAGGCTGGCGGTCGTCTGCTTCATCCGCTATAGGGGTAGTGGATGATGTATGCGTGGTGGATGGTGAAGCATCAAGAGCAGTAGGTGATGCTTCATTTGCAACTATAAGCCCTGGAGGTGGAGGCGGTGATTCAGTTGTAGCTAGAGACTGTGATGATCCACGTTCACAATAAGTCCCTCCAAACATGCCTCTGAGCCTGGGCCGCGTTACATCACGTTGTCTCTTTGGTCCCATAATTCTTCCTAAAATTCTTCCTTTATTGAAATTTATAGAAATATAAGAATTTGAATTTGAATCCAATATTTTACATAATATATGTAAAAGGAAATAAGGCGATTTGTTGAATTTCATATTGAAATACAAACTTTGAATTCAATAATGAGAATAATTGTTACAGTGATAGAACAATAATATAATTTATTTAAAGCTGAGTCTAGTGTGTTGCAGAGATAAATCACAATAATATAATTATTTTCTTGGATTCCAAGTGACTTGAGACTCGGTAAAGGTAAATGAGTCTTCAATGGCTGGATTCCCAAGAAGGTTCCTGACATGTTCGAACGTACCAATGAAAATAGTGAAACTTCTTCCCTCACGTGTAAGATTTTGAACACCTTCTTGCAAGAGTGTTTCCACTATTGCTAAACTTGTAGATGAAACATTGAAATGACTTAAATTGGATACAATTCTAAGAAAAAATATAAGAAAAAACATTGAAATGACTTGAAATCAATTTTTTTCGATGGACTGAATTTTATCAAACACTTGGTATGCATTAACCGACTCATCCGTAATTAAAGACAAATTCTCAATTTTTTTTCCATCATTCTCCAACTAGTACACAACCTATCATTAATAATCAGTAATTAACAACCAAAACCAAATACAAACTCCAAATCAACCAAATAATTCAACCACGCACACCATATACATCATCGGACGGAGAAGAGGAGAGGAGGGACAAGAGGACAATACCTTTAGTATGTTGGCTAGAGAAGACGACATTGGAGACGCACGAGCTCCACGACGACAACGCAACTCCAAGCGATGACGATGGAAGACAGAGGCGATGGAGAAGGGCTTCGGGTGATTTAAAACATAACCAAAATGACATCGTTTATCAGTTTGGTTTTAATTAAACCTTCAGCCGACAAATGTCGTCGTTTGGTTTTAAATCAAATGATGTCGCTTTGGTTAAGTTGCAAACTTTTTAACCTTCAGCTAAAAAATTATGTCGTTTATAAGTTAACTAAAACAATGTCATTTTGGTTAACTTATAAACGTTTAAACCGTCATCCAAACCAAACGACGTCGTTTTGTTAATGAAGTGAAGACGTTCTTAAGTTTACCGAAATGACATTGTTTCGGCATTAACTAAATGACATCATTTTCTTAGAGTTAAAAGCTGCCAACTAACAACAAATTTTACTGACGGAATTATCGACGATAATATCCGTCGGTAAACTATTCTGTCCGAAAGTAGCAACGAAAATTTCTACCACCACTAAACAAATATTTTCAAACAACATTACCAACGTCTATACTATTTTCATTAGTAATTGCCTACGTTTTCTTTACTGTTGATAAGTTTCCGTCGCTAATTTAAACTTCTCTTGTAGTGCTTCAAACCCTGAAAAGAAAATCGTCAAAATGTTAAACACGGTATCGTTCTTTTCACAGTTCTGATAGTCCACATGAAAGAAGATATAAAGTCGAATGTAATATCGGTACATGTCAGGGGTGTGTCTTTTGTTTTCGTGTTTCTTGACAACATTCAAGAATGTAACATCCCACCCCCGACGGGAAGGGTAAAATAGTAATTTGGTCAGGGGGTGAGAGTGAATAGGACTGATTTGGCATTTTTATGCATACTGGTATTTGTGAACAGTAAATTTTTGCACATGAAAAATAACTGTACATGCATTCATGACATTCCCGGTATTTGTGCCTAATGCAATTTTGTTGTGAATAATGTGGTATTTGTATTTGAAAAATTGAATTGAAGTGCTCTAGGTGTGTTTTATATTTTTAGGGATTTGTGGAAATTTTTCGGGGTATTTGCCTGGACCGAAAAATTTTTCAACTGGCTGACTGAGTGGATTTTCCGTACTGAAAAGTACTACCTAAAGGCACTGACATATTGGCTAAATGATTTTGGGGACTGTTATAGAGTCATTAGCCTTAGAGGGATTAAAGATTTAGTTGTATTAATGTTCTTTGATTTAAATGGTCTTAATTAAGGTTTTTGTCCTTTTCTCCCTAAGTTGACAAGTGTCTTCTTT
>JANIJH010000133.1:24982-46240 GCA_024520975.1 Erythroxylum areolatum
GTCACTCTAAAATATTCGGTCCGGGCATTTTCGCCCGAATTCCCGAAAACTTCCTATAAGCCACTATCAATTACCAGTCACTCTTAAACTATTTTAAATCAGTCATATGAACCCAATAACTCCTAATTCTCAATCGACTCACAAACAGTCAATTCAGTCAGTTCATATTCACAATCAATACCGGAAAACCATGAATGCACGTACCTATGGATAAATACATATGCAGTAAACCTGTTCCTCTATAATTAGAGGCCAGTAACATGCTCAATTCAGTTAATGCAATGAAACCTATTAGTCTGTCCCAAATTACCAAAATACCCTTGCTAACAGTAACGGGATGTTACATTGTGACCTCGGGGTCCTCCTCATAATTAGCCCTTATCGTTATGATCTCCATCTCCTTATGATACTCCTCCGCAATCCGATTCCCTTGTGTTAGGCGTTGAAGCCTTTGATGCATCTCTTGGTAGTAATAAGATGGAACATATCGCTTCTTCATGATCGCTTTCATTTAAGCTCAAGTACACACAGGTTCCTCCTTATTTCTTCTCCTAGAAATCACCAATTGATCCCACCAAATCAATGCATAATCAAAAAATTCAACAGCTGTGAGTTTTACCTTCTTTTCCTCTAAAAAGTTATGGCATTCAAAATTCATATTCACCTTTCGTTCCCATTCAAGGTAGAGTTTCGGATCATTCTTTCCTTTGAATTTTGCATCTTAATAAACCTAATGTCACTGTCTCGTCTATCCCTAAAATTAGCTCATTGATCTCGTCCCCGTGGTCTCACATAATCCCCCTCGTCATTAGATCCATAGTCTTCTAACACAATCGGAGCATATTGGTTTCTAGGACCCCTGCGTCCCATTCGTGATTCCTCGCGTGCACCACGCCTTAAGTCAGCAATCTCTTGGGCTTGCCTCTCCATTTCGCCTCTAATTCCAGCAAGAGCAGTGTTTAGGCTCTCAGTCATCTGTTGGATTGCCTCTAAGGTGGTTGCTTGCGCCCTGCCCGATTGTTGGCCTCTCACGTTATCGTTAGACATACCTCTAATGAAAATTGTTCCTGCAAAGAAAAAGTCAGTAGCAAAATAACCTCACAAACACTCCCTCACGTGTTTCACTCGAATTGAGAATACTCCCTTCGCGTGTCTTGACCACTCTAATGATCTCACCCTCTTGCCTTTTTCCTCTCGAATCCTCAACGTTCAAGTTGTGCTTCGGAAAACCTAGCTCCTTCTAATCAATAAATCCAACAATGACGCCAAGTTTTGGAACTCTTTTCAAAGTAAGGTCATGCAAGATAGGTCGAAAATTTCACCCAATTCAATTGCCAATCCTTGACATAAAGCTTTCCAAAATAGTGTAATTCTTGAACTTGACAATAACACTTTCAGTTCTGCAATTTTTTTCTCCTTGTTTTAGGCCTTTTTTGAGCTTTATTTTCGATCTCTTTTTACTTTCGATTTTTTCTTTTTTTTGTTTTTTTCCAGGCCTTTTTTAAACTTTTTTTTCGAACTCTTTTTTTCAAAATTTTTTGGATTTTTTTTCAATATAACCTAAAATTTCAACAAAATAAACAAGAAGAATAATTGAAAACCCTAGGCTGAAAGTTAATTCACACCTGAATTGATGAACTGACGATAATTGAATGGTGATGGGCGGCGGTTTCGTGAATTTCGATAGAGTTGAATAAGAATTCTCCTCACCAATACTCTGATACCAAAGATGATGAGCGTATGGAAAAAGATTAATCTTGATGTGATTCGGCCGCCTTTAAACAAACTAGATAAGCAAGGTTTTTGATACTTTTCTAGACCTCAAGGTTCGCAATTGTCCAAGCAACCTAGACCAAGTAGTAAACCAATAAAATTGAACCAAAACAATACACCACAATTGAGATTAATTGATAAGTAGAGTTAGGGTTTGTGGAACAACAAGAACTTGAAGAAATTCCTCACAAAGCTCTCAAATTATCAAGGTCTAACCCTAAAACTAATGTCAAGGCGACTATTTATAGTTGCCAAAATAACTTAACAGTGGGCCAACATCTTGGGCCTGAATATGTAAAATAATACTGTCTAAATTGTCTAAAAAATAGTAGGAAAAAAACAACCCAAAGTAAAAGAAGCCGGGCGGTGTGCCTGGCCTGGTGCGCTTGGCGTCTGGCCTGCTGGGCGCTGGCATACGCATCTAGCATGCGCACCTGTCAAGGGCTGTTTGGGCCTAGAACTTGGCTCAAATTGACAAACTGAAGTTGCAAGCGAGAATCTTGATTCTTCTAGAGTCCATCATCAACCACGTGAGTCACGAATGAATTTAACGCAGCCTTGAATCTTTTAAGCCTAGTTTGACTTGCGGGACTAAGAGGCAGCATCAAGTCTCGAAGCTCTCAATTGAGCAAGGGATAAGAACATTGAATAGGAATGGAAGTTTAATTATCATTATAAAGGAAAAATACTTTATCTATTGAAATTCTTTTTTGTAGATGATTTTTCTTACTTTATAAATTCAATACATAATCAATATGCTTTAGATAAAAATTTTTATCTACATAATTTACTTTAAATGTTTTATAAATGTTAGGATTTATATAAGAACGTAATGAGTTAAATTTATATTGCGGGAAAACATTACAATATAATTTACATTTCTTGTCAGCGTTAAAAATATATTATTATTTACAAAATATTTGAATTAAAATTTAAACGAATAAAAATTTAGGCAAGAAATGTTTGAAATCTACTATCTAAAGACTAAGGCCTTATTTGGTTGGATGTTAATTAATAAAATGGAATGGAACATAACGGAGCGGAGCGGAATGGTTTATAATGGAATAAAATGTAATATAATAAAAAGTTGTTTGGAATGGATGGAAGGGTTCATAATGTAATGTAGTAAAATATTATTTGGAAGATGAATGGAATGAAATGTAATATACAATAAATGACTTTTATACCCCTTATATTAAAATGATTGTTGTAAGAGGGTTATTATTTTATTATTAATTATATAAATATATTATTAATTATTTAATATATTTTATTTTATTTTATGTTATTTATATTTAAAATAATTTATTTATATTTTTATCTATATAAAAATATATACAAACAATTAAAAATAATTTTAAATTTTAAATTTTATTTTTATTGATAAAAACTTTATTTATTTTTATTAATTATATACAATTTATTATTAATTATATAAAATTATTATTAATTATTTAATATATTTTATTTTATTTTATTCTATGTGATTTATATACAAAAATATTTTATTTTTATTTTTATTTTTATAGAAATATATACAAACAATTTAAAATAATTTTCAAATTTATTTTCTATTTTATTAATATGTATTTTATACAATTTATTATTAATTACATACAATTTATTATTAATTATATAAAATGTTATTATGAATTATTTAATAAATTTTATTATATTAAAATTTTATTTATATTTAAAAATAATTTATTTACATTTTTATTTATATAGAAATATATAAAAACAAGAATAATTTTAATATATTTTTATTAATGAAAAATAAAAAATAAAAAATTATTATTTAATTGTTTGTATATATTTCTATATAAATAAATAAATAAATAATTTTTAGATATAAAATTTTTTATTTTATTATTATATATAAAATTTTTTATTAATAATATAAAAATATTATTATTAATTATTTAATAAAATTTATTATATTAAAATTTATTATATTCTATTTAATATATTAATATTATGATTTGTTATTAAGAAGAATTATTGAGGATATATTAAGTTGTATTTATTAGTTTACGTTCCATCCTAATCCCTCCGAATCAGAAGTTTTTTATTTTCACTATTTAGGATGAAATGAAACGTAATATGAAACCTTCCGCTTCTATCCCATTCCATTATGAAACTCTCAAACAAATGATGGAAGTATGTTACGTTCCATCTCATTCCATCTCTAACCCCTCAACCAAACAGGGCCTAAGAAATGTATCTTCAAAACCACATGAGATCCTTTTTCTCTTTCCAAACAATACAAAAGTTTGATATTTTGATGTGCATGCCAAAGTACGTGAAGGACACATTAAACATAATTTCTAATATATCAACTACTATGAAATAATAACTTCCTCATCGGATGCAACTGAAGTACATAAAGGCCAATTAAACAAAAACTTCAAGTATGACTATTGAATCTCTTTTTGTCTTCAATAGATTGTTTAATTAAGTAATACTAAAGCATAATGAGAACATAATATGCTCGGACCTCCCTCCTCCGAGAATTATTCAATTGGTGACATCTAACCATATGGATATAACCTAGATTAGGATGAAGTTTACAATTATATATATTAGAAAAGAAAAGAATCTAAAAAACAAGGTTTAAAGCTACTTCATATTTTGTATTTATCCATTTAAAATATTAACATCTACAGTCTAAGAATCACAAATATTAAATGATAAAAAAATCTACTTCAAATATTGACTATGCCAATATATAGCCAAATTTCTACTTCAAGAGCATCCAACCATTAAACTCCACAGAAAAAAGAAAACTAAGAGCGAATAAAGACAATACAAAATAAAGCCAAATCACCAAACATCAAACCAATGCAAGTGATTTAAACTATTAACTAGCCTATCTTTCCTGCTTCTATCAGCATCATCATCAAAGCTTCATCCTGCCACTGACATTCCTTATTCATACACATTATATCCTCAAAGAAATCATAATTAACCACATCCTTTATGTTCTCTTTCCAACAAAAACTTTAATAAATTTGTTCTCTCAAGGAAGAATTACAATAAATTTGCTTCCCTCAATAAAGAAAATGGAGTTCATACTCAATCATATGTTAAAATATTGGAGGAAAACCACTCATGGTTCAAAAATTCATGTAGTACTCCTACTAATAACTATTCTTCTATGTAGGCACTAAAATCTTTCATTAACAAGAAAATTATTTAACTAAGAAGTGAAACTTTTACTGAAGCATCAAATGTTACATAAGCTAAATATCTTGATAAGAGAGTAAATTTCAACAAATAAAGTTCATCTTCACACAAATACATTTTTTCAAAGAAGAGACACTTCATTAAACACCTTATATGTATCATTAATTCATCCCAACATCACAACCAAATTCACATTTTGTCCCTTCTATCACTAACATTTCTACCTTAAATGTTTTTATCCATTTAAAAAATACCAAAACAAACGAAACAAATCAAATAATAAGAAAAAACCACCGTGACATGTATACCTCCACGAAAATGTGACAATGGTCGGAGAAGAGGATGAGCAGAAGATGCAGCACGAAATGACGACAATGCTGACGACGAACGACAAACGAGAGAGGAGAAATCGCTAGAGCAGAAGATGTAATAAGCAGGATGAAGAAAGAAGAAATTGATCAGGGGGAGGGCACTTCTTGTCTGTTTAACACCAAATGACATCGTTTTCATTAAGTAATTACATTCAAGTTTAAGCAAACGACGACGTATAGCTTGAAAATTTACCGATGGAAATTTCCGTCAGACAACTCAAAACTTTATTATTTCACCAACAATTTCAGCCTTCTTTATCGACGGGCAATTGTTCTGTCACTAAATTCCATCACAAATTAATTTTCCTCCGTATTTAGTGATGGATATTACTGCCATTGCTAAACGAAAATTTTACCGACAATTTTTCAACAAAAATATGATATCCGTCAGTAATTTGCAATGGGTTTTTTTTCATCGGTAGTTTTACGTCGCTAATTCCTTATTTTCTTGTAGTGTTCTTTACTCTAATTCCTCGTAGTCTAGATATTTATCTGTCATCACTGTTGCACTAAGGATTCTACCGCCATCGGTATAAGTGATCTTAAGGCACTATTTAAATAGGTTATCGCTTCCAATACTTCCACTTCCATATCTACCACCACGACTAGTTCTCATTGGATTTATGATTGTGCATTGCAATCATATGACTAAAAATATCAAACTCTTGTCTTCTCCAAAACTTATATCTTCTTTACCATCAATCATACAGCAAATGGTTCTAAAATGAGTATCACTGATACTAGTTATACATCTACATCTAATCTTAGTCTCCTCGACATCTATTACAGTCCCAACTTAACCATCAATCTTATTTCCATTAGTCAGTTATATGAAAAAGGACTAAATGTCAGTTTTCTCCCTTTGGTTGTTAGGTAAAAAATCTAAAAATAACTCATCTTCTTAGGATATATGAACCTTGTAGAGGAATTCTTAAGTTTTAGGGCATTGGATTCATTTATGTATTGATAAGACCATTCACTATTTCTTGAAGCTCATCTGAGAGCTGAATTTGCTAACTTTATAAATGACTAGAATTCATATACTCTACAGTCTAACAACTACAGTCTAACAATAAAATCTTTCTATAAATCCCTTGTAGTACTAGAACTAGAATTTGAAGAATTTTTACAAATCACAACTATATTATTAAAATCTTGATAAAGAATTTAAACCAAAATACCATAAGAAAGTGGACCACTTTTTTGTTCTTGAGGAAATCATTGACTTCTTTGGTACAAAATGACATAAAATAAAAAGGTATTATGATTTTATCTTATCTATTGGGGGCTTATTAGTTCATGAGAGAAAATCAAGTTATTTGGGTTTTTAGGGGTGGAATTTGTGGCATTATCGTAAGGTGGGTTGATTATTTAAGCTTACCGCTCTTCATCTTCTTTTAAAATTTGTTTCTACAACTACAACTACCAATTCCTCCATTCATTAATACATTTGTGTCTTGGTCATACTTCAACTAGTAAACTTCAATCTTTAATTTCTTGTGAACTTTTTGTAAGCTTTTCAGACTATAAGCATGCAATAATATTTTCCATCATTTACAAATCCGAAACACCAAGACCTTTGTGAACATCAAAATCAAAATCATATTTGATTATATCTTTCACAATGGAAATAACAAAGAAGCTCATAATGTCGGAAGAGCACATCAAATGTTGCGCATCTACCGGCATCCACACCCTCACAAGACCAAACAAACGCTCCTGGTGTGCTATCATCACTCTTAAGACCTCTGTCTCTCTATCACTTGAGGAGGACGATGACACTAGGGTTTCCTTTTTTTTTAGGCAGATGAGTCTTTCTCATATCAAGTCATACTACACATCCATATATATATATAGTAAAACCCTAAGGCCCAAAAACTAGAAACCTATTAAACCCCAATGAATGTTCAGCCTTTTATTGTGCAACCATGTAGGCTTATTTAATATTCGTAGTAGGCCCAAGCCTCTTCTTTTAGGTCTACAAGCTTTAAGTGGTCTCTAGCAAGACATGATAACTATCTAATATTAAATAAGGTCAAAATCCGACATTACCTAAATCACATATGATAAATTACAGTACATTCTATAATTGGTTTATGGGGCGTACACTAACACTTTTAGGTTCTGTAAAGTTTGAGTGATTTAAATGTTTAGAATATCAACTTGCAAAACAATTATCAACTTGCAAAATAGCCTACCTTATCCTTTAATAATAATGGTTCTATTTCTGATAGTCCATTTGACTTGCTTCATTATGACATTTAAGGTCATTCTCTTATTTCTTCAGTCAATAAATTTGTAACTTTGCTATTTATTGATGATTATTCTAGGTTCACTTCGATATACTTTATGAAACATCGTTAGGAGTTGACACAAATTTATATTACATTTGCTACCATGATTAAAACTCAAATTTCTCACACTATTAAAATTATTTACACAAACAACACTATAGAGTATCGATATTCTTCTTTACTTCAATCTCTTAGTCAAAATGCAATATTATTCAATGTTTATGTCCTCTTATTTCCCAACAAAATAGATAAGTTGAATAAAAACTCCTTAACATTCTTGATTCAATTCATACTTTTTTTCTTTTTGCCTTGTGTCTAAAAAAATTTAGGGAGAAGCAACTCTACTTTTGTATATACTATAAATCAAATTCCCACCTTGGTTCTTCATAATTTATCTCCTTTTGAAAATTTGTTTGGTAAGCCTACTATCTATTCAACCTTACATCCTTTTGGTTGTGTTTGCTTTGTTCTTTTACAACCACATGAACACATAAAAGTAGAACCTCACACTCGCCTATGTTGTTTCCTTAGTTATAGAATATAACACAAATCGTATCATTATTAGGATCCTATTTCAAATAAACTACACATTTCTTGTCACGTTACCTTCTAGAAAAATACCGTATTCTCTTCTTTTTCCAATTTCTTCTATTAAGTAGTTTCCAAGTTTTGATACAAATAACTCTAATGTGCCCAAAATTTACCCTAACTCATACGCTTTCACTTAATCTACACCAAGTGATGATCTTGCATCTATACCTACACTTGATACCACTCTTTATTTTCCCACTCGAGTAAGAAAAACTACTCATCATCTTACTGATTTTCATTATTATTCTACTACTGTAACTCTCTATAAGCCTAGCTATTATCGTAAGGTGAGTATTGATCCTCTTTGGCAATAAGTTATGAATGAAGAACTTTAGGCTTTAGAGAAAACTCATATTTGGTATTTAGTTGTTCTTTCACCTAACAAGATATCTATTGGTTACAAATGGGTTTACGAAATTAAAATTCATTCTAATGGATTCGTTGAATGTTACAAAGCTTGTTTAGTATCCAAAGGGTATATTTAAGATTATGACATTGATTATGAAAAAATATTTGCTCCTATAGCTCAATTAACCTCTGTTCACAATCTGTTAGCTATTGTTTAGTTAAAAAATGGCAACTTTTTTCAAATGGATGTTAAAAATGTCTTTCTCCATGGTGATTTGTTAAAAGATGTTTACATGCCCCTACTATAGGATAACATTCTCCCTATAAATTTTGTAGGCTTCGACAAGCCTTGTATAGATTGAAACAAGCTCCTGTTGAGTATTGTCTCAAAGTCAAAAATGGTAGCTTTTAGTAGTTTTTGGTGGATTTCGATGCAATAAGTTGGCCTGCTATATTTTGTAGCTGGCCTTCACCCATTGACTTCTCTATAAAAGAGAAGCAGCAACAGTGGAAGACAGAGAGAGAGAAGAGAGCAGAAAATTTAAAAGAGTCGAGAGGGAGAGAGAGAGAAAAACAACAAGGAGCATTTGTATTTTTTTTGGTTTTCTCTTCCTAGTAGGAGTGTGTGAGCTTGGGTTAATTTGGATCTTTTGAAAAATTGAGTGATAAACACTATTATATGTTCACATTGATTATAGTGAAATACTCAGTCGTCTCCAAACTGGACGTAGGCATTGCCGAACTAATATAAAAATCTTGGTGTTCTTGTTACTATTTTACTTTTCACTCCAAATTTATTAACGCTTCTGCACAACAAGTGATATCAGACCTCCAGCTTTTTTGACTAGGGTGTTGTAGGAGTAAAAATCTATTAGAGCTATAATGTCGGTGAACAGTATTAGTGTTACAGTTCCCGTGAACAGCGCCAGTGCTACAGTCCTTGTGAACAGTGCTAGTGCTACAGTCTGTGCTACAGTGTTGTAAATAGTATCGGAGCTACAGTTCATGTGAATAGTGATTACAAGCAGTACATATTTGTGAATAGTGCGAGTAGATGGTTAGAGATAAAGATGAGCTCGTTAAGAGGGAGTCGATATTATCATCGTCGACACCTACATCCATTAGACATCCAATCATTACTACAAGGTTAGAGGTTGATAAATTCAATAGCTCTAATAATTTTGGTATGTGACAATGTGAAGTTATGGATGTATTGTATCAACAAGTGTTGGATATAGTTCTGGAAGATAAACCTAAAGATATGGATGACAATTAGTGGAAGCGAATTAATCTCCATGCTTGTGCCTCTATTCGATTATTCCTTAATAAGGAGCCAAAATGCCCTTATATGAAGGAAACTTCTGCTAAGGAGTTATGAACGAAATTGGAGAAAAGGTATATGACCAAGAGTGCAGAAAATCAACTCTTCTTGAAGAAGCAACTCTTTCGATTTCATTATCGTCCAGGTATTTTTATGCACGAGCACCCAAATAATTGTAATGAAATACTCGTTGATTTAGCAAAAACCTTGATGTGAAAATTCTTGATGAAGATAAGGTATTATGTTTGTTAAATTCATTGCCTGGTGATTATGATCATTTGACAACTACTTTGTTGTATGAAAAATTCGAGGTAAAACTTGATGAGGTTTCTGCGGCATTGGTGAATCATGAGTGTTGTAAGAAGGAACAGAAGACTCACAATTCACAAATTGAGGCACTCACTGGAAAGGGCTAACAGAGGAAAGAAAACATGGGAAGCAGGAAAAATCTCATTCAAAGTCACGAGGGAGGTTTCCTGCTAAAGATGAATGTGCCTTTTGTCGCCAAAAGGGTCATTGGAAGAAAGACTACCCTAAATTGAAGAAAAAAGAGAAGGAGAAAGTGGGTTCTATAGCAAATGTTACAAAAACTGGAGATAATGATTTCGAGTTTGCTTTGGCTAGTTCATCTACTGATGGTCACTCCAAGGAGTAGATTTTGGATTCATGTTGCACCTATCATATGTGTCCTATTCGGGAATGGTTCTCTAGCTTCCAAGAGCTAGATGGTGGAGTTGTTTTGATGGAAAATAATAATACTTGCAAAACACAAGGTATAGGCAAAATCTGTTTGAAGATGCACGATGAAATAGTCAGAGAGTTGAGTGATGTTCGATATGTACCGGATATGAAGAAGAATCTTATCTTATTGGGAGCATTGGAATCTAAGGGTATCAAGAGCACCATGGAGGGTGGAGTTCTTAAAGCTGTATATGAGGCACTAGTGATGATGAAAGGTATAAGATGAAATAACTTGTATTTCTTGTAGGGAGTACAGTTATTGGTGGAGCAGTTATCACTGAAGCTGCTAACGTAGATAGCTCAGACACTACAAGGTTATGGCATATGCGTCTTGGGCATGCTAGTGAAAAAGCATTGTAAGAATTGGTAAAGCAAGGCTTATTAAAAGGGGCGAAGGCATGTAAGTTGGAAATTTGTGAACACTGTGTATTGGGTAAGCAAACTAGAGTGAAATTTGGCACCACTATTCACCACACTAAAGGAATTCTAGATTATGTTCACACTGATGTTTGGGGACCTTTCAAGAATGCATCTTGGGGAGATGGCCATTATTTTGTCTCCTTTATCGATGACTTCTCTAGAAGAGTATGGGTATATACCATGAAGCATAAAGATGAAGTCTTAAAGATATTCCTGAATTGGAAAAAGATGATTGAAATGAAAAGCTGTCGAAAGATCAAGACTCTCATATTAGATAATGGTGGTGAATATAAGTCTGATCCTTTTTTGGAAGTTTGTCAAGATGAGGGTATTGTGAGGCATTTCACGATTAGGGAGACACCACAACAGAATGGAGTGGCAGAGCGCTTAAACCATACTTTGCTTGAGAAAGTTTGGTGTATGTTGTCTAATGCTGGTTTAGGCAAGGCATTTTAGGCTGAGGCAATTACTTATGCAAGCTATCTTATTAATCGGTTGCCTATTACTGCGAACAAGGGCAAAACACCTATGGAGGTATGGTTTGGTAAACCTTGTATTGATTACAAGTATTTACACATATTTGGTTGTCCTGCTTACTATCATATTAGGGAAAGCAAGTTGGATCCAAGAGTAAAGAGAGCTCTATTTGTGGGCTTTAGCACCGGTGTGAAGGGATACCGACTTTGGTATCCAGATGAGAAAATTTTGTTGTAAGCAGAGATGTGGCTTTTAATGAGACTGCTATGGTTAATCAGAACAAGCATAAAGGGAAAATTGAAGCGACCAAGACCATGAGTAGTTCAAAGCAAGTGGAGTTATCAGTTATTCCAATAAGGTATGATGTTACAGACACTAGTTCTACAGTTGATTTTGATGATGAGGATGAGGATAATGAAGAGGAGGTATCTACCCAAGAACCACCACAGCAACAAGACTCCATTGCAACCAGAAAATCAAGAAAGAAAATTCTAAAGCCTGCTCGGTTTATTGATATTGTGGCATATACACTTCCCGTTATTGAAGATGATATTCCATACATCTACAAAGAAGCTATCAAGAGTTCAGAGAGCATGGAGTGGAAGAAATCTATGGATGAGGAGATGAAATCTCTTCATAAAAATAAGATTTGGAAGTTGGTTCAGTTACCAAAAGAGAAGAAAGAAATTAGTTGTAAATGGGTATATGCTAAGAAGATGGAATCTTTGGGAAAAGACAATGTAAGATTCAAAGCTAGATTGGTAACTAAAGGCTATGCTCAGAATGAACGCATTGACTACAACGAGGTATTCTCTCCTATAGTAAAACATTCTTTCATTCGTATTTGTTGGATTTGGTTGTGCAGTTTGACCTTGAGTTAGCTCAACTTGATGTCAAGATGGCGTTCTTACACGGTGATTTGGAGGAAGATATTTTTATATCTCAGCCAAAAGGGTTTATGGTTGTTGGGAAGAAAATTGGATTTAAAAATTGCAAAAATCATTGTATGGTTTGAAGCAGTATCCAAGACAATGCTACAAGGGATTTGATAGGTTTATGATCGAGCAGAAGTACACAAGAAGTCATTATGATCATTATGTATACTTTTGAAAGCTATAAGACGGAACCTTTATTTATCTGCTTTTATATGTTGATGATATACTTATAGCATGTAAAAGCAAAGTGGAGATTGAAATATTAAAGACTCAACTTAGTAATGAATTTGAGATGAAGGACTTGGGAGAAGCTCAGAAGATACTAGGTATGAAAATTGAAAAAGATAGAGCAAAAGGCAAGATTGGTCTGTGTCAAAAGCAGTATTTGAAGAAGGTACCACAACATTTCGGGATGAATGAAAATTCAAATATGGTTAGTACACCTCCTACTCCTCATTTCAAACTTAGTGCTTCTATGTCTCCTAACACAGATGAGGAGATCATTACATGGCTTAAATTACATATGCAAGTGCTGTTGGTAGTTTGATGTATACTATGGTGTGTACTAGGCCTGATATTTCACAAGCTGTTAGTATTGTCAGTAGCTATATGCATAATCCAGGAAAAGGGCATTGGCAAGCTGTGAAATGGATTCTATGGTATATTCTAGGTACTGTGGATGTTAGTTTATTATTTCAATAAGATGAAGTTACTGGTCAATGTGATGTTGGATATATAGATTTTGATTATGCAAGTGATTTGGACAAGCGTAGGTCTACTACAGGTTTTGTATTTACTCTTACAGGAGGTCCAGTGAGTTAGATATTGACTTTGCGTTCTACAATTGCTTTATCAACTACTGAGGCATAATACATGGTAGTAACAGAAGCTATTAAAGAAGCCATCTAGCTTTAAGGGTTGCTTGATGACTAAGGAGTCCATCAAGACCATGTGAATATTCATTGCGATAGTCAGAGCGTTATTTATTTAGCAAAGAATCAAGTTTATCAAGCATGTACAAAACACATTGATGTGAGGCTCTATTTTGTTCGTGAGATTATTGATGAGAGAGATATTCTTCTTCAGAAGATTGGGACCACCGACAATATTACTGATATGTTGACAAAACCAGTTTCGTTACTCAAGTTTAAGCATTGCTTAGACTTGATCGGCATTTGTAAAATTTGTTGATTGCCCTGTAGGAGATTGGGAGACAACCATTAGGAGTTCCACTTCGAGGATTTAAGCCAAGGTGGAGATTGTTAAGTATTGTCTCAAAGTCAAAAATGGTGGCTTTCGGTGTAACAAGTTAGCCAACTATATTTTGTAGCTGGCCTTCACCCATGGACTTCTCTATAAAAGAGAAGTAACAACAGCGGAAGATAGAGAGAGAGTAGAGAGAAGAAAAATTAAAAGAGCCGAGAGGGAGAAAGAGAAAAAAACAACAAGGAGCATTTGTATTTTTTTCTCTTCCTAGTAAGAGTGTGTGAGCTTGGGTTAATTTAGGTCTTTAAGAAAATTGAGTGATAAACACTATTATATGTGCTCATTGATTATAGTGAATTACTCAGTTATCTCCAAACTGGACGTAGACATTATCAAACTAGTATAAAAATCTTGGTATTTTTGTTGCTGTTTTATTTTTTGCTCCAAATTTGTTAACGCTTCCACACAACAGCTCCTAAGGCTTGATTTATAAAATTTACCTCCACCCTTATTCAATTTGGCTTTAATTCTAGCCCACATGATTCTGCACTATTCATTCAATGCACTACCTGGGGCATTGTTCTTTCATTAATTTATGTCGAATGTATAATAATAATAAGTGATGATGCCTTTGGAATTTCAAATTTACAACATTATCTTAGTTAGCCCATTTTGAAACGAAAAATTTGGACACTCTCAACTATTTTTATTGTTTTGAATTTTCTTATACTTCTTAAGCCTACTATCTCTATAAAGCCAAATATGCAAGCATCACCGACTATACAACTGTATCAACTACTTTCAATGAAACTCCTTTTGATGATCTCACTTTCTATCGACAACTTATTAGTAGTCTTATTTATCTAATTGTTACTCGACCTGATATCTCATATGTTGTTCATATGGTTAGCCTATTTATATCTGACCATTGTTTATCTCATTTTTTTGTTGTTATTTGAATCCTTCGTTACATTGAAGGAACTCTTTTATGCGGATTACACTTCTTCGTTATTTCCTATTTGACGTTATCTAGTTATTCTAATGTTGATTAGGCTGATGATTCAATATAATGTTGCTCTATTACTTGTTACTATATCTTCTTAGATGATTCTCTTGTATATTGGTGTAGCAAAAGGCAAACTATATTGTTCGATCTAATACCAAATTTGAATATCGTGCTTTTATTGATGTTATATCATAATTACTTTGGTTATGATGGTTATTAACTGATATGGATGCCGCCCATTCTTCTGCCACTATGCTTAATTATGATCACATATGTGCTATAATAATTTCTCACAATGATGTTTTTTCATGAACGGAACACATTGAAATTGATTGTTACTTTGCATGTTATCGTTTTTCTCAAGTCATCGTATGTCTTATTCTTGTCTCCTTAACTAATCAAATAGTAAACGTATTCACCAAAACACATCTTCCACCTCGTTTTCAAGACTTAATTAACAAATTGAAGGTGACATCTACCAGCCAATCTTAGGTTTAAGGATTATTACAATTCAAATTAAATAAGGAGTTAAGATTCACATTAGACCAAATATTATTTATCCCATGTGTTTAATATTAAGGTTAGTTGAAATCATATCTCATGTACGTTCATATATATCACGTGTAGTTATAAATAGGCTGTAAATTGTATGATGAAAATCAATTGAGTAAACATTTTATCTCTAGATTTCGTTCTTTCTTTCCATAACAAATATAGTTTTTAAGTTTCATATTATTTTAATATTATTTCGTTTTCTAAAAATAAAATAAAATAAAATCCATTAGCTTTAAATAGGAACGAATTCACAAATGGCTTCGATTTTCGAACCTTGCTTTTCTACCTAATACCTACTTTTTGTTTTTGTGTTTTTCCTATCATGGAACTTAGAGAAGAGACAGCTGTAAGGAATTGACACACACTATAAAAAGAAAACATAGGCAGTTGACACTAGAAGAAGAAGTGTCCCCGCCTGACCTGTCAACATTTTGAACAAATATTTCAACCCAAACACCAAATCCAGAGAAAGACAGACCGCAAAGGTTTGTCAAAAAGTCAGCTCTTTTGTTTTCATGCAGGATGCATATCATGTCACCCTTCTCATAGGCAATAGATTCCTTCTTATATATAAAAGACGGACCTTTTTTTTTTTTTTCCGTTTTCCATTTAGTCATTGCTTCATAGACTTCATTGTGCCCTTCTTTTCTTACTACACAAGTGAAATAAAGAATATCAAATGGCATGACCTAGAGGGCGAGAAAATTCGAGTCTAATGGATAGCGAAAGATGTCTACTTTCAAAGTTGAGACCGTACCTATTCGTTGAAAATTGGAGATTTTGATTTTCCTTCACTTACAAGAGTGTTGAAGCCTTTGCTGAATTCATGTGTATAGACTGGTATAGTCTCTCTCTTGCTTATTGGACTATTTAATATTCTAATCCTCTGATGAACTTGTGATCTTGGGATATGCTTCAAGTTTTAAGAATTAATCCTTATCTTATTTTTAGACCTGTGCTTAATTTGATTACTCCTGCTCTTTTGTTGGTTATAGGTGCCTTGGGATGTGTGTTTGAAGTTTCTGACGTTCGTGGAAGACTTTCTTGCTTCCAATAGATGGGTTAGTTGCCGTTCAAGCGTGGTAGGTCTTTGAGGTGTGTTGATTAGAGTCAAGGGTTTTGGTTATTGGTGGGACTGGGAACAAGTTGTCTCTACTGTCTAAGCGGCTTCACTGACTTTTGTATGCTGTGGTGAACATTCTTTTTCCCAATTTAAGTTGCGGGATCATTCTTGTTTATGGTTCCTACAGAGGTTTTGCAGTAAAGATTGGTCATTTGGCTTTTCTATTGTATGCTGAGCATCGCTTGTTACAGCTGGGGATTTTGTTTTCAGTAGCTTGTGCTTCACTGTAGGTTGCAACGTAGTTTCATTCCCTTTTTGGTGGGATTTTAGATTTGCATCAGTCGTTTTCTGTTTTCGAAAAGAAGAGCCTATGCCTATTGGTCTGCGGGGTTTGGCTTGATTTCAGCAAGGCAAGGCTTTGGTTAACGTAATTGTGGTGGTGGTGATTGTTCCAATGGCTTTCCTCAAATGCGTGTTCTTTGTTTGTGTTCTAGTTTCTTCTTTGGCTCGTCAAACTCTTGGCCAACCCTGTGATGGGAATGATTTGCTTGCACTGAACGAATTCGCAGGGAATCTTAGTGATGGGTCCATCATAACAGCATGGTCCAAAAACAACTGCTGTCAACGGGATGGTGTCGTCTGTGAGAGCTATGACACTGGTTCAGTTGGTGGAAGAAGGGTGACTATGCTGATTCTTCCCAAAAAGGGTCTCAAAGGGAACATTTCAAGCTCATTGGGCAGTTTGGATCGGTTGAAATCACTTAATCTCTCCTTCAATCATCTTCAAGGTGGATTGCCAGTGGAGCTGTCAAGATTGAAGCAGCTAGAGGTTCTTGATTTGAGCCATAACATGCTATCAGGACCTGTTTCAAGAGTGATTTCTGGTTTACTATCCATTCAGTCACTGGATATCTCTAGTAATCTGTTCAATGAGGAATTGCTTGAGCTTGGTGAATTTCCCTATCTTTCTGTATTTAACATAAGTAACAATTCATTCACTGGCCAAGTTTCGACTAAACTTTGCAGCTTCTTCAACCGGATTCATATTCTGGATTTGTCAATGAACCATCTTTTGGGCAATCTCGGAGGCTTAAGTAATTGCAGCACATCTCTACTGGAGCTGCATTTGGATAACAATGGACTTTTTGGTGCTCTACCAGACTCTTTGTACTCATTGTTGGCTTTGGAACGACTCTCAATCACGAACAATAACTTTTCTGGCCAGTTAAGCAAGGAATTGCGTAAGCTTTCTAGCCTTAAAACCCTCGCTATTAGTGGCAACCAGTTTTCTGGTCAGATTCCAGATGTTTTCGACAACCTTACTCAACTTGAGCAACTTCTTGCAAATTCTAATATATTTTCTGGGCTGTTACCTTCAACGTTGGCTTCCTGCTCGAAGCTTCACATACTTGACCTCAGAAACAATTCTTTATCTGGCCAAATTAATCTAAACTTTACTGCAATGCCAAGTCTTAGTACACTTGAAATTGCCAGTAACCATTTTTCTGGGTACCTTCCCAATTCTCTGTCTGACTGCCATAAGTTGAAAATTTTGAGCCTAGCTAAGAATCGCTTGGAAGGTCAAATCCCTGAGAGTTTTGTAAGTCTCACAGCTCTTTCGTTTGTTTCATTGTCCAACAATAGTTTTCGGAACTTACCAAGGGCACTATTTGTTCTTCAGTATAGTAAAAATCTGTCTACTCTTATCCTTCCAAAGAACTTCATTGGTGAGGAGATCCCCACAAATATAAGCGGGTTTGAGAATTTAGCTGTCCTAGGACTTGGGAATTGTGCTCTTAAAGGCCAAATCCCAGATTGGTTGTCGGGTTGTAGGAAGTTGCAACTTCTTGATTTGTCGATGAATCAATTGGGTGGCAGTATCCCTCCATGGATAGGTCAGATGGAGCACTTGCTTTACTTGGACTTATCTAATAACTCACTCAGTGGAGAGATGCCAAAAGGTTTGGCTTCGCTGAAGAGCCTGATATATGCAAACTACAGTAACTTGACAGATTCTGCTGGAATTCCCATATATGTAAAGCGGAACCAGAGTGGTAACGGTTTGCCGTACAAACAAGTCTCAAATTTTCCACCTTCAATTATTTTGTGCAATAACAGGATAAACGGAACAATTTTTCCTGAAATTGGACTGTTGAAGCAACTTCATGTCTTGGATTTAAGCAAGAACAACATAACTGGGACGATACCAGACTCAATTTCTGAAATGACAAATTTGGAAGCTTTAGATTTATCTTCCAACAACCTGTATGGGTCGATCCCACTATCATTTGAGAAGCTCACCTTCCTGTCGCAATTTAATGTGGCTTATAATCGACTGAGAGGGCGAATTCCAACCGGAGGGCAGTTTTATAGCTTTCCCAACTCAAGCTTTGAGGGCAACCCCGAACTTTGTGGAGGAGTGTTTTCTCGATGTGCTAATGACAGCATACTGAAGCCAGTTACTCCATCCAATTCAAAAATTAGGCTTGGTGTAAGCAAAATTTTAGTCATAACCCTTACATTAGGAGTTGGACTTGCAATAGTCCTTGCAGTTCTTTGGCTTAAGGTGCACAGGAGGGATATGGGGAATCCAATTGACAGTATGGACGAGGAAACCAGCCGTCAAGGCAGGCTATCTGATTCCTTTCAGCCTTCGAAGATGGTGCATTTTCAGAATTCAGATTACAAGGACCTCACTGTTGCTGACTTGTTGAAATCAACAAATAATTTCAATCAAGCAAATATTATTGGTTGTGGTGGATTTGGCCTGGTTTACAAAGCCTCCCTTCCTGATGGCACAAAGGCTGCAATCAAGAGGCTTTCAGAAGATTGCGGTCAGATGGATCGTGAATTTCAAGCTGAAGTGCAAGCACTGTCAAGGGCTCAACATAAAAACCTTGTTTCTCTTCAAGGGTATTGTTGGCTTGGTAGTGATAGGTTATTGATTTACTCATACATGGAGAATGGGAGCTTGGATTATTGGTTGCATGAATCTGTTGATGGGGTATCAACTCTTAAGTGGGAGTTGAGACTCAAAATAGCTCAAGGTGCAGCATCTGGGTTAGCTTACCTGCACAAAGTTTGTGAACCACATATAGTTCACCGAGATGTGAAATCAAGCAACATACTTTTGGATGAAAATTTTGAAGCCCATTTGGCTGATTTTGGTCTCTCAAGGCTTCTCCGACCTTATGACACGCATGTGACAACTGATTTGGTTGGAACATTGGGTTACATTCCTCCTGAATATAGTCAAACATTGACTGCAACCTGCAGAGGTGATGTCTACAGTTTCGGGGTTGTTCTTCTTGAGATTCTTACCAGTAGAAGGCCTGTAGAAGTTTGCAAAGGGAAAAGCTGCAGAGATTTAGTCTCTTGGGTGTTTCAAATGAAGTCTGAGAAAAGGGAGGCAGAGGTTATTGATCCATCCATTTGGGATGAAGATCGTGGAATGGAGCTTCTGGATGTTCTTGAAATTGCCTGTAGATGCTTAGACCATGATCCCAGGCGGAGACCCCTTATTGAAGAAGTTGTTTCACTGCTTGACAGTATTGGGGTCCAAGGCACATATGACTGAACTTTTCTCAATTTTGTACATCGAAGTTCTTTAGTTTCAATTGGGTTGAATATAGGATGGTATAATTGTAAAGTGAGGACTTTGTCCATGAATGCTAAAACAAGTAATTCCCTAGTTTTCACAAAAGCATATCCGTGCAAGCCAAGAGCACAAAACAAGCCATTAATATTATCTGACAAAAGGCAGCTTTGCCTTTTGTTTTCGGCTGTTTAGTTTTGCTCATATTCTATTTTGGTGGATGTATGCAACACCTCATATGCATGGCCGGGACTAAGTATTTTGCAACACTGTCTGCAAGCAGTTAATCAGACCTTCCTTGCATTGCATTGCATCAGAAGTCCTGCCGTGGAATGTATTTAACACCTTTTTGCACCGAAACGCCAAGGCCTGGTCCAGAGTAATTGGATCAGTGTATCGAGTCTAACATGAGTTTCTGCTGGTTCTTGCCCTGGTCTTTCATTTCCATTTATCTAGTGTTGACAGGTTCAGCTATCTTCAATTTTCAATGAACATGGTCCAATGAGATGAAGCATAATCAGCTGCGATTGCTAGTTTGCAATGATCGTAGGAGGGTAGTCTCTACAGCCATGGTTCTTTTTAGGGATGACAAACTGGCCACGGCTCGATCCGGCTCGAGTTGACTAGGCTTGAACTGAGCTTGAGCTTGGGAGAGCTGACGTGAATTGGTATCAACCAATGTTTTAAAACCGGATTAGTAACTGAACCGGAGAAGCAAGTGACTCAAGAATCAATGGTTCAACCGGAATTCAACCGTGGTCGAACCGGTGACTAATAAGTAATAAATATAAATTTTATTATATATATATATTATATATATATATATATAATAATTTTTAAACATGCTATTTAATTATTTATCTAATTGTAAACTTAACTTAAATTCCAAAATTCAACCTAAAAACTTCAAAACATACAATTTTTTTTATAAAAATTCACCAACACAACACAAAATAAGATAACAAAGCTCACTAGTCATATTTCATCAAAAGGATTAAAAAAAGATCACTAATCATAATATTCATTCAAGTTGAGATCAAAATCAAATGTTCCTTCGTCATTGCCGATATAAGCATCTTCAACAGATTCCAAATTTGATTGTTCGGCAATTTCTTCATCACCTAATTTCATAATAAACAATATTAGACAAAATTACAATTGGAAATAATATATCTAATCTTTAATATTATATTACAAAGTAAATTAATAATAACCTTCATGTTGTTATGGTGCTTCATCAATTATTGGAATTGCATTTTCCTGATAAATAGCATTTTCAATATCTTCCTCACCAAGCTTTAGGGATCCATCGTTTTCAATAATCCAAAAATCAAGTTTGTCTATAGATTCATAATCAATAGGATCATATTTCATCT
>JANIJH010000133.1:66503-85607 GCA_024520975.1 Erythroxylum areolatum
ATATAATTATTAATTTATGATATTAATGGGACCCTATATTTACATAGGGGTATTTTAAAAATATATTATCTTATTATATTATCGAAATTTGTTAAATTTTCAACTGACTCAAGTCGAGACCGGAGAAAAATATTATCTTAGAGAGTTTATTAATTTACCGAGTATCAATTTAAAGAGGTTCTACTGTATACTCATTATGATGGTTACATAATTAATCATTATACTTAAGATTACTAAAATATCTCACATAAAGTTACTATATTTTGATGTTACTTGGAACATATTCTATTTATGATAGTTCAATTAATAATACTTAGATATAGTACAAATTATAAAGATAGAGTTAAGTAAATCAATAAAGAACTTAAAGTAATTGGTAAGAATAATCTATTATTCTTGATTAATAACAACTTGATAAGGTAACATTGCATACTACTAGAACTCCTAAACCTTGCATTTTAGTGAGATTTTTACTAGACTGTTGTTGTTGTTGTAATAACAACTTAAGAATTTTCTAGTCATAATAAATTGAGATTTGAAAACTGTTATTAGATAAAAATTATAAATCAATTACTAATTTATGATAATAGATACCAATTCTACAGTTTATGTCAAATTAAAAATGTTAGATGATGAAATGATGAAATTATATATTATAGCCATGCATAAATAGATTAAATCAAATTACTTTAACATTTTTAATATTTAGTTAGTAATGATATATGATTATACATAAAATTTGAACTATAATTATAAATTATCTAATTAAAAAGGTAAAGATAAATTAAAGAAGTTTTAAATTACCTAGATCTAATTATAAATTTAAAAAAATTATAATTAGACATTGAAAACCTAATGAGTTATACATATAGAACAAATAAATAGAAATTTAAGTTAAGTTTGGCTTGATTGTAATGTTTAGAGTCTTTGTGAGATTAAATATGAAATACTTAATTTTATAAAATTAAATTCTAGTTATATAATTAGAATTAGATTTTAATTATAGTTTAGAGTTTAATTTTAATTAAAATTTTAAAAACCTATTCTTTCTCCATTAGAAAAAAAAAGGAAAGACTTTAAATGAGTTAATTCTCATTTTAATTCCTCTCTAAAGATTAAAGTTTATTTTTTTTAATTTTGTGAAGGCATTAAAGATTGGAGACAGATTTGAACAACCTATAATTAATCATTTCTTCTAAGAAAAAAAATTGCACAATACTCTAATCAAGTTTGTCATTAATCATTCTATTTTTAATTACTAATTTTAATTATTTTATTAAAATGGTCATTCATAAAAGTATAAAAACATTTCCGCTGGGATTTGATCTCGTGGAACATTACTATGAATATCTTAATTATAAAGTTGCATGATCTTCATTGGCAGTGAGTAAAAATGGGTAAGCATTCTTCTATATTTGTAGTGAATACTTCGTTTTATTGAGTAATACGTCTTGTTAATTAATTTAAGTAGATGCACGATTACGCTGGTTAAAAAAAAAGAAAAAAGGATTTCTAAGTTCCTGAAAAAATTAAAATTTGAAACTATGGTTTACATCCTACTTGAACAAGCGTGTGCGTGTGTATGTGTTTGTAAGGAAGACGACCAAGGAAAAAAGTAACATAGCCCAATTCAATCCCCCTCCCAGAATTCAGATAACATGATCCAACACTGATAGTTGTCTTCTCTTAAATTTGCAAATGATATATGCTCAAACATATATAGTTTATCATCAGTTTTCGAACTCGAATTGAATTTGAACATTTTAGTTAAGTCCATGCTAACGAGTTTGATGGGACATGATTTATAATTCATTGTTGTTTTTTGTTTTCACATGGAAGAGAACTTTTGATTTATTCGTGTTGGAGAGGAAAAAGAAGAAATGCTAATGGAAAGACTGGAAAGATTGAGCACCTGAAATCAGCTACTTTTCTTTTTTAACTTACGTTCAGGATTGCAGAAGAACACGAGTCACTTGGAATCTGATACGCTCACTACTTTTATCCCATTAATCACCAAATAAATTCCAGATGGAGAGGGGGACAGATAGACAGCAAGCAACCAAAACGATTAAAGCCAATTATATGAAGAGATAGGTCAATGCCAAGAATGATTCAGAGATGAAAGTGATACTTCTCTTCACCTATATAATCACCCAAAACGCAGAAACTTTTTCACTACGGAAACCGGTATTCACGACGCTGACATGGGGAAGTCTGTTTTGTCTTGTTAATTTATAGACAAGGAGTGTTCTTATGAAACTTGAAACTTTGTTTTATTATAATTAAGAATTTCCTAATTAACAGGTAATATGTGAGGATTACTTAGTCATACTTTAGTATTTTTATGATCTACAAACAAAAAATAAAGGAGATATTGATGTTGGGTCATTTTGAAAAATATTTAATTAAGAGTTTTTTTATTTTTCATTTTATTTTGCTTTTTTTTATAAAAAGTTTAAAAATAGTTCAATTGCTGAGAATATATCTGCAAGTTGAGACAAAGAAGAGAGCCTGGAAAGAGGGAATAATGGGGGCCAAAAATTCCAACTTAAGAGTGAGAGTGACGGGCATTTGATGGTGGTGACAATCATATCTCCATCACAGTTCCATTTCATGTTGTGAAAAAAGAGAGCGACGCGGAAGAGTGAGGAGGTGAATGCTTGGTTGCTTACATGTAAGACCATAGAATCATCATCCATGGCGTATAATAGATCTATAGACAAAGTGCTGAAACACTGTGCTTGTACACTAGCCATGTGAGATTTTGCCTGCCTACAACGCTACTATATATAGTTATATACGATACAAACAGCAGTATTAGTGCCATTAACATAATTCCACAACCTAAAATCCCTTGTAATTGTCCATGGGATGAACAACTTTAGGTCTCATGGCAGTAACGACAGAGGAAGTAGATAAAAGTAGATAGGAGAATAAAGCTTGGCATGGGGACTAAAGATTAAAGACTGATCTGTTTAGCCCATTTGAACAGGATAGAAGCATAGGGTACTCTTGTTGCAGTACATTGCTTGTCCAACTCAAAGAAGCAGAATTTTGAGCTAGCATTGGTGGTGCTGTACAGTCCATTAAAGAGTGCACTAAATTTTGACATGTCCTTCTCACGGCTCTGCCAGCTATGTGAATCACCAGTGAATTATTGCACCATTCATAACTCCAACAATTTACTCTCTACTTTGTATTAATCTCTTACATCACTTGAATCAAAGACACTTGAGGACATCCACATCTTGCTGTATGTTTTAAATGCTGCAGAACTTAAGCCTGATCAGCTATCCCAGTAAGATACCTTAATGAGAGGAGGTTTCGATAGGGAAGAGGAAAAAAACAAATAATGTAGACAAATCTTAGTTTCTATTGTTGTTTAGAGAAAATCTTGAGGAACTGGACCACCAAAAGAACCGATACTCAAACCTGAAACCGACAAATTCCTATGTGAAATGAAAATATTGCTCCGACCACTAATACGAGAATTTGGTAGGCTTTTTTGTGGAAGCAAATCACAAGCAGCAAAACAGTAAACTTTCTTTGTTTTAAAGTTTCTAACAATGCGTTATCTCAACTGATTCATATTAACACATAAAGACACCAGAATATGTAGCCTATGGTCTCCATCATCTTTTATCACCTTTCCCTTCAACTCTCTAAGGGTCTATTTAAAGTACTCCAAGTACCATAAGAACTTGGCCAGTTTCCACCAACTGAGCAGTGAAATTTTCAATCTTCTAATAATGGATGCTAGAGCAGCCGAATCAAGGCGAGGTTTGAAAGAGAAAGATATTAGCAGAGATGATTTTGTTGTCGAAGACGATCTGGAAGATGATATGGAAGAGGAGGTGGGTGGTTCTGCTGGTTTTGTTGACGACGAAAAGAAGGGAGGAGTTAGGGCTGTTAATGGGAAGAGAAGCACCAACGGTGGCGTTTCTAGTGGAGGCGGCGGAGGTGGCATGTCGCTGCCGTCTTGCCAGGTGGAGAAGTGTGGAGCTGATTTGGCTGATTCCAAGAGGTACCATAGGCGCCACAAGGTCTGTGAAGTTCACGCAAAGGCACCTGCGGTCGTGGTTGCTGGTGTCAGACAGCGTTTTTGTCAGCAATGCAGCAGGTAATTCTTCTCTAGAAGTCCTTCCATATTATTGATAGTTGTATTCTGTTTCTGCCTAATGAGGAACTTCTATCCTGAATTCCTTTTGCTTTCTCAATCCTGGTGGCTCAGGCATGGCTGTAAAAGAAGTATTAGTATCAGAAGTTCAAATGTCACATGCTAATGTACATGCAACTAAAGACTAGAGCATTTATTTCTTGAGTTCATGATAACAAGATAAGTGGGACATGGGATATGATCTCAATGGAACGCACATGGAAGAGCGAGCTATTAAGCTGTTGAGAGATATTTCACTTGTATTTATGCTCTGAACATTTCTTTTTACTTGAATATACTCACAAGCAGAACATGGTACATTCAACAGATGAAACGAAAGTAAAATATAGAGCAAAATTTGGTCGATATGTTTCAGAATGAAATTTTTGCAAGGTTAGTCTGACTGATAATGTAAGATTGATGACCAGTGATTCGATATCGGTAACTTGAATGTGATACGATCATGGAACAATCTATCAGCTCAAAATGCATCCATTATAGTGGTGAAAATGAGATTTTGGAATGATTTGGACTTAGATTAGTAAAGTTTTCATGTAAGGGCACACATATTTTCAGTAGAGTTTGATGTACAAGATCATCTGGCTTACTTGAAAGGGAGGACGCATATCAATTCGATTCTCCAACTAGGTGGAAGGGAGATGAGAATGTGAATGTTAAAACACTTTTTGTTACTGTGATTCTTTTAAACTCTTTCTGTTTTCACATATTCTGATTTCTTTACTTCCAATGACGACGAAGTACTATAAACTGTCAGGTTCCATGAGCTATCAGAATTTGATGAATCGAAGAGGAGCTGCCGCCGGCGTTTGGCAGGACACAACGAGAGACGTCGGAAAAGTTCGTCTGAAACATATGCAGAGGGGTCAGGTCGCAGAGGGGCTGTAAGTCAGTTCAAAGAAACCCAGTGGAGGCCAACCGATGACAGAGGCAGCAGCAGATTTAACATAACAGTCCCTGCAAATCCCACTTGCAAACGATCCCAGATCAGATGAACCACTAAATCTTGCATGCTCCCTCTCTTCTGTCATCAAATGATTTAAGCCATTACTATGCTATAAAATCTATGATATATTCACGAGATATATCAATAAGATTGCTAAAGTCTGTAATATCTGCATATAATCTATGTGCTTTGGCTCCGATATGAGTCTTAGTTTATGTCAGGAAAACTTGAGGTCTGTTGGGTTGATAATGGAGAGTATGTCTCCGAGTTGGATGTGTTATAATGCGCATAAGGTGTTATCTCCTTAGTGCTTATAAATAAGATCTCATCCTTGTGTATTTCCTCTGCAGAGCGTATCTGCTTTTGTACAATTTATAGTATTACTCGACTCAAGCTGGTGCAGGAATGGTGAGATTTTCTCTTCTATGTCTATGATGGTCAACACCAACTTGTTAAAGTTAACAGAATTCTTATAAAATTGAAGACCAAAACTGAAGTACAACAAGAAAAGATGGAACGACAGACATAACTTTTATTAAAATCAACATAGAATATCTACCAACTTGTCTTTTCTGATGCAGTTCATACCCGAAACAAAGCATAAAAATGTAATTAAAATACTGGGGTTTCAGCGATCAAGTCTTATGTTTTAGAACTCCAATATTCTCGACTAGATCCAAGGGAGATAATAACTAGAAATACTTTATTTTTGTCAGCACAAGAGCCAGTCCAATCACTGTTAACAACTTATTTCTGTTTCTCTTTAACCAAATTCCAAAGTCAGAAGGATTTGATGGAATTAGACGATCATCAAATTCCTCTTTTTTATATATATACTTTTCTATCTTTTCAATCTTTCAAAGTAATCATGTCTTCCTGCCTTGCTTTTGCATCCCAAACTATTGCTACTGTTACAACTTTTGGGATTTAAAGAACTTTCAATGATTGTATTAATTAAATGAAAAATATTATTTAAAGTGCTCATAAATGATCCACACCTTAAAGGCCAGAAGAAAATTTTGTGGAATGGAGATGGAGGGGTTGAGTAAAGCAAAGGTTAAATGGAAGGAAGTATGCGTCCTTAGAGAACATGATGGGCTAGCTTTCATCCCTGTCAAGACTGTTAACAAAATAATGCAAGCAAAAAGTGCTCGGAGACTTCTAAGGGGACGGAATTCCTTACGGGTGAGATGAGTGAACAGCTATTATATCAAAGAAAGACACTTTTGGAGCTTTACATGTCCGAAGAGTGCTTCCACAATTTTCTCAAATGTTTTCAAGCTTAGAAATTCCATAAAAGAGAATATCTTACAACAAGTGGGAGATAGGAAGAAGACAAGCTTTTGGAAGGACAACTGGACTCAATATGGGGAGCTAGACTATATGAATGAAATATAATCACTTAGGCTATTTTTAATTGGAGTTTATTAATAGAATGAAATATAATGTAATATTATTCCATCATTTGGAATGAGACTTTATAATAGAATATAATGAGATGAGTTGATTGAGGAAGATTTCATATTACATCTTATTCCATCCTAAAGAGTAAAAATGAGAAACTTTTAATTTGGGAGGTTTAGGATGGAATGTAAAATAATAAATAACTTCTCACTTTATAACATTATAAACTCTTTTTCTAAACAACATTTCGCTATATTACATTATGAACTTTTCTATACCTCCCAAACAATAATTTTCTAATTTTACATCAATTTCTATTCCATTATATTATAAATCATTTTATTTCATTAAAAATTTTACATCCAACCAATCATAACGTTAAGGATATTTTCCAACGAGATAGCACTAAAGGGTCTGGAGAAGTTATGTCCTACCAGATTGGTGTGGGGAATTTATGTCCTGCCAAGGACAACCTACACTCTCTAGTTATCAATAAAGGGCAGATTTCCTACAATTGATAGGCTAACGAAATGCCTAATCATTCCAAACAGATGCTTGTTATGTGAGAAGGAAATGGAATCCCCATACCACCTTTTGTTCAGGTGTACATACCTAAGAGAGGCATAGTCCTACATCATGCAAAGATGCAGAGTAAGACCCCTTAAAGAATATTGACAAGAAACAATTGAGTGGTTTAGCAAGCTCAACCATGATACCAAGAAGAACAAAAAAATATTCTAGATTGTACTGTCATACTTGGTGTCTAAAATTCGAGAAAAATGAAGCTCCAGATCTTCAGGGACCAAATCTCATCTCTGTGAAGTTTTAGGGTTGACCATCCCCAAAGCATCCAGAACCTTTGTGCATGCATAGACAACTAGGTTTCTAGAATCCTAGCTAAATATTTTAGCTACATATTTAAAAATGTAGCTGAAAACGTTTGGCTGGCCAAATGATATTACGTTTTAAGATATAACTAAATATAATTAATTTTTATCTTGTAAGATGAAATGTTTGATGTATTTATAAATACTTGCAGAACCACTAAATAAATTTTACATTTTCTCTAAGATTACTCCTTAATAATATAAGTAAGTTTGTGCAGTAGGTTAACGAAGCTTTTTATGGTCATTCTTTTCAAAGTTCCATGTTAGAAACTCAATAGTAGTAATTAATTAATATCCCAAGTAAAATGGCTACGTTGAATAATACAACCTACCGTCTATCTAGACTAAACATAAAATAATGAATTCTACGTATATTTCATCAAAGAGAAAAAGATATAATTATTTTTCTAGACAATTCAAAAAAGATTCCAAGATACTATGATTTAAGACTCGATAGATAAGGTAAAGAAATTTCCTATGTCTAAATCCCTAAGAAGGCTCCTTACACGTTCAAAGATATCACTTGAAACAGACAAAGATCTTCCCCTTACAGTTGGTTCATTTACAACAGATAGTTTCATTGGTTGTTGGAAGCCTTGAAATTTTGATTCGTTGCTTCCCTCTTCTAATAACTTCTTGGCTCTAACTAAACTAGCTGAAGATACATTAATCGATTTTTCAATTGCAGTATGGAATAGTGAATTACATTAACCTCACATCCATACGTTTCACCTAAGGAACAAATAGTATAGAACAATCAACTTAATTTCTTCACAATCCATTGAAAAATTAAATCTAAAAAATAAATAAGCTAAATCAAATGGTATAAAAAAAACCCAAACATATGCATACCTAATGTAATGATTCCATCATCGTCACGATGAATAGACAAAGTTTTTATAGTCAATAACTGTTTCAAAACTACCAATCTACCTAATCTTGTACAGATCATCGAGACATTGCTACCACAACCATATTCATCTACATTCTTTAGAAGATTTGAGCAACCTTTATACAACATATAGTATATACAATCACACATTCATCTAATAGCTTCTTAACAGAAAATGGGATATAGAAAATAAAGAGAGAGAGTTAAGTCGAATGGTACTAAAAACTTTTAAGAAGAAGATTGGCCACTAAAGACAAGCGGTGATTAGACTTTAGTGAACAAATTTTGTTATTCATCGATTTGTTATTCTGCGGGAAAGATTCTGCTGGATACCTTCCATCTAAACTCATTTTCCACATCAAAAAATGCATGCCACGTTGACATTTTATGAAGAGTTTATATTAATGGTTTTATTTTGAAAATGCAATAGAAACAAAAATAAGTCATTGATATAAAGAACAAACATGATAAAGAGAGAAGAAAGAGCCCAAAAATTCTTTACATTGAAAGGTCTAAGTTTTTCATTCTAAAAGCTTTAGGTAGGAGTCAAATATTGCATTAACAAAACTAAAATTCTATAAAGCATCCTATGAGGTACAACATGACTAACAAGATCCTAAAACCAAATTTCAAGAAATTCTCAATATATTAATTAAAGAATTTAAGGTAACAAAGTCACAAAACTATTGGAAATATTTTATAAAATTTTGGTTTTTATTGTTAATTTTTTTTTCTTTTTATGTTGTCACCGGAAGATAAGCAAGTCCTTCCAACCATTATGACATAAAGGATAACACAACATAACCACACATTAGCAGCTACACCATCAAATCATGTAATCAAGGAAGTAAATTAAGAGTTAAACATAATTATTTACCTTTAAATCTCTGTGGTACATGCCCTTACTATAACAATGTGACACTTCATCAATAAGCTGTTTAAAGTACCTCCTTGCTTCATTTTCTGGCTATCTTTCATAGTGAACCTGTAAAATGAAATCAAGTCAGGGCAAGTGCCAATTACTAAGGAGTAGGAAATTGGAGACAGGAAAAAGGAAAATGTTGATCATCCACTGGTTTATTTTAGCCCCCTAGAAAAACTACTACAAACCAGAAGATACAAAAAACTTAACAATTCTATCGAAAAGTTTGCCATCAGTAACAAACTCAAGAACAATATATATGCACCACCATTAACAAACTCAAGAACAATATATATCTCTAAATTACTTAATTATTACAACGTGAGTGGATTGAGAGTATGTTTGGGAAAAAAATCCCATGTAACATGTCTCAAATTTTAACTATAGAAAAATGGGAAATATGCAATTTGTACAAATATTCCTGCTAAAAATTAAGTTTCAAACAGATTAAATTTCTTGGTTTTTTTCTTTTTTTATTCATACAGACTTGAAACACTACCCTATCCCCAGTGACGGAGCCAGAAATTTAAGATAGGAGGGCCCAAATATTTAATGTTTTAAATTTTGGGGGACTCAGTGTACCACTGACCCCCAAATAACTCCGTCCTTGTATATATATATATATTAAAAATAAAAAAAAATATTTAATTTTTTTAAATCTTGGGTCCGCGACCCCTGGATGCCAAGGGTGTCCTTGGGCATGTGCCTCCGTCCCTGCCTGTCCCAGTCCCTCACACACAAAAAGACATTTTTGGTTGGTAGAAAAAGGCAAATGAATTGTTATCCACAACACAAAGAGAATTAGAGACATTCTTTTGCAAATGAAATTTTCCAGACTCATTCTATTCAACACAACTAATTCACAGCAAACCTAAAGAAGCAAGTACCTCTTAATCTCTCAACCATTAGGTTGAAGCAACAATATTCAGGATAACACAATAACAAATAAAAACCTTAAAAAATAAAGTGACGACAACAAATGACACTCTTGTTATCTTTGTAGTTTATTTGAAGTGATGGTAAGAATAAGCAATAAAAAATGCCAAGTTCTAGAGAAAATTATTCCAATCATGTTAAAATGTTAGATGAATAAATAAATTTAAAGTTTTAGAAGCGCTAATGAGTCAAATGTAAAGACCATTTATAAAATAAAACAAACCAAACAGCCCAGCTTAACCTATAACTAATAAGTTATATAAAAACAACATATGGAAATAAACATTAAGAGAACCAATGAAACCACCATCTTTTCGTCATCTTTCTCTTCCTTTCTCAGTTGGTAAGTGTGTCTAAAAGTACACTCTTTCATTTGCATGTAACACTTCCCTCATAGGTTCCCTCATTTTGCTCGTTCTACAGAGAAATTAGAGAAAGTTGTGGAGGTTAACATCCTAAAATCTCTCAAACTTAGGTAAATTTCTAGCTGCAATTTTGTGACTCTTTTTTTAAATTTTGATTATCCTATACTATTTTATAGTTGGATTGTATGTTATGATTGTTAGGGACAATAATTAAAGTTGCATGAAGGGATAAAATAGAGAAAATGTGCTGGAAAATTGATAAAAGAATAATAGATAGGAGAAAAGAAGAGGATGAAAAAGGTGACATCTTTTGAAAATTTAAGTTGCATGTAGGGAGAAAATAGGAAAATCAAAGAGTGAAGGGTAAATATGGAATTTACTTCCAAGAAGGGCATTTTTGGTATTACTTGAAATGGATGAAGGTGAAATGGGACTTTTAATTAGTTAAGGGTATTTTGGTAATTATGATGGTTATGTTAGTAAGGATATTAATTTTTATAATTAAGAATAAATTAGAAAAAGAGAATAAGGTTGGATTATTAAGTATAATTGGGTCATAATTTTTTTGTATATTAGACTAATAGAATTTTTGGATTCGAAAGTCCGATTAAGGAGTAATTTGGACTATATTAGTTGAGTTCGAAATCAAGGTAAGGATAATCTTGGACTTTGCTCTTAAAATAAAGTACCATTTTGTTATTAATAAATTATATTCTGAATTAGTCACCAATTAAATTAATGATTAATGGTTTCATGCATGAATTACAAGGTGTTTCGTATTTATATTTTGTTATGTATATTGAAGTGTATTAATTGTTATTTTAGCGGAAATGTGTTATTAAATAGAGACTGGTTGAAATTATCTTGTGAATAATTAGTGAAAATCAAGAATCAATAGCTTGCCTAGGATAGGCTATATTTGATAGTCTTAGATGGATAGGTTTAGTTAATATGAGTGAGTGATAGCTAGGTATCTGTTCGTGAAGTAGATACCGAGTCATCCTGAGTCTCAGGGATGTCATGTGTCGAAGGCTAGGTATCGGAGTAATACCGAGATATCCTGAGTCTTAGGGATATCCAGCACTGATGACTGGATAATGGAGTAGTACTGGCGTACCAAGAGAGATTGAGAAATTAAAATACCTTGTGTCAATATTTATACATTTAATTACATGTCCACTTGGTGAGAGATTATGATGAGATGAGCCAGCAGACCATTGAATGTAAGCCTATTAGGTTACGCTGGGCCCAGGCAATTCAATTAATTATCAAATAAAGCATAAATGGCAATTGTGTATTAATTTTTGTGTTAATCACAGTTTGGTAAAATTTTTGTGATGCGTATTAATTGTTCATATTAAAATGAGTATTGATGTGTATCTTTATATTATATGAATGTTTCAATCACTTGACTAAGTTTCATAATTATTTATTGAGTTATTTGATTTTGAGGGTACGATCGATTATCCTTACTGAGTAGACAGCTCACCCCTTACCATTATTTTTTTAGGAGATCGAATAATTGCTAATAACCAAATGAAGTTTAGGTGGGGCCAACATATTAATTGAGTAAAGTTGTTTGATTGTATTTATTTTTTAATGTGACAGTTTGGATAGTTATGTTGTATAGAATATTTTTATATTTGACAAACAATCCTCTCTTTTGGAACTAATGAGGAACTGGATAATTAATGGTATATTTCGAGAACTATTTAGATAATTGTGGTTTAAGAAGTTTAGGAGCGTCACATTAAATGCATTAAAAATCCAACCAAAAAGGTATTGCAGATATCAAAGCATTAAAGGCATATAGAGAACAATCAACGAATATGAAGAACTCAAGAACAAAGACAGCTCCATCATTTATTGACACAACAAATATAACTCTTGACTAATGCAAAGAAGAAGAACAAAAATATAACCATTCATCTTCAACAGAGAGGGAGTTAAAAGTAAAAACTATCGAACATGCCAAAGAACTGTGCGAATATTCTAGTGAAGAAGCTCAAGTTATGGGAAAGATTTTATGCCATGGCAGGTGGAAGAGGCCTTATGATGGTACTAATGCTAAATACTCTTTGAAGAAATTATATGTATGAAGTAGTAAGCCAATTAGTTAACTAGTAAATCCATTAAAGCAAAAGTAAATGTCAAAACACAACAAGAAGAATCTTCTTAGAGAAACTAATTAAGAAGATAAAAAAGAAGATGCCATAGAACTGAAACATTTTTCAAGAAGATGCAATAGGAATTGAGACATTGTTCAACAAGGAAAATAAGCAACAAATGATCAAAATATGAGAATGGTTGATGTATTATGCACATGTAGTATATAATTTGTAAACTGTCATAGAAGATAAAACTACAATTCAGCAAAAGGTATTTGCAACTATTTAATTAACAAAGCCCTAAACTTCCAAATCAACTTTGTATATACAACCTCTTATTGCAAGTTAAGTATTAAGATATCAACCAAATTCAAGAAGCAAAAATGCAAAGTATACTCGTGCCTCTCCAAATACTTCCCCTTTAAATCCTATACTAAGCAACTCATTGAACTACAACATCAGACATGAACTCATCCTCATCTACCAAACAACAATCATAACAAGATCTTAAAATGTAAAGGGAATAACACTAAACACACTATATCTCATCATAGGCAGTAATCTATGTGTGTTAATACAATGAACTAAATGATGAGTGTTCAATTCTTGTCAAATGATTGCAATTTCAAATCTCCAACTCTGTACCAAATTTATGTAAAACTCAGGGGAAGCATGAAAACAAATCCAGATGATATGTTGTTCTTGCAATAGTGGCCTGGTGAAGAGCACACCAGGAGGAAGAACCCTCAAGTGGATAAAGAGGAAGACGAATGAGCATTAGAGATGAAGACGGATAAACACACTAGACTAAGACAAAGACAGACAGGTGAACAAAGATGAAGACGGACGTGTGGACGAAGACAAAAATAGACGAACACATACTACTCGAAGACAAAGACGAAGATGAAGACAAAGACGTACAAACATTGTAGTTGTTGGAAGATGACGACAATGACAAAGATAACTTAAATAAACGAAGATTACTTCTTAATTAGGTTATCAATATGTAGAAAATGATATTGCTTTAATGGAAAAAAATGATGTTATTTATATCATCTTTTGTTCTTATTCTTTTGGTTATGAAAATATTTTTGTACTCAAACGTTTTTAGATACGAAATTTGTTTTGTAGTTGATAATATGGAATTTGTATCTTTTAGCTAAGAAAACTATTTCGTAGTTAAAAACATTTAGCTACAAAAATATATTCGTAGAGAAAAGGAAAGGAACAAAAGACAATGAAAAATGAAAAGGTCTTTTGTTCTTCTAAACAGCTACAAAAATAGATTTCATAGTTAAAAATATTTAGGTACGAAAATATATTCGTAGTCAAACTCAATAAGGATTTAGAAGAAAAGTTAATCTCTCAACCCCCCACAATAATAAGTTGTCTCATTAGGGATGACAGTCTTGGCCCAACCTAGCTCGTCTTTGGTCCAGGTTGACCGATCATGGGTTATGACTACTTGGCCCTATCGGGTCACTATTCGAGCTCGGTTTAGGGTTGTCCCAGTCGGGCTCACCCTGTGGCTAGATGGAAAAGTATAAAATGACATCGTTTTAACAAATTTTTTATAAAAAAAAGTTAGCCTGTGGCCTTACCTATTTTCATCCCTATGTCTCACAAAGTTTCAGGATACTAACCCTCAAAACAATCTAAAAAAATCAAACAAGGATAAAATTCTAAAAATCTTTTAGGGATGTCAAATTTGGCCCAGCCCAGTCTAATTTTGGCTCAGATTGACCAGGCCTGACCCATGGCCCAACCGTTACTTCAAAAATGACATCATTTTTAATGTTTTTCTTTGTATATATATATATATATATATATGGTGGCCCGACCCATTGAAATTCCTACCCTGTTTGCGCTCTTTTGTTTTTTTCACTTTTGGATGTTGTGGCCGCACTTTCTATCTTTATTCTAGAGCACGGTTCAAATAAGTTATTTATAGGCACCTCTTGACTTTACAATCAGAATTCTAATTGAACTGAACTAACTAGATCACATTTTATCTTAATTAGATTAGGATCACATTATCCAACAGGATGACATCCTTATCTAAATAAGACTATAAGATCTATCTATATCCCAACTAACAAGATAAGAGATTATATTTAATTAGTACATATCTTTAGATGATCCTCCCATATAGTCTTATCTTTTAGAGATGAAATATATTTACTGTGATCTTATCCATTACGTCATCCAAAATCTCTATCCATTAATGATGAGTTTCAGGCACATTAGTACATGGTTTCCATATGAATTGTAAAACCACCTATAATCACCAAAAGTCTCAAACTTTGTTGGACACTCAACACAAACCGTAGACACATATATGATTGCACAATATTCTCGAAGCATGCATGAAACTATTAAGCCATAAGAACAACATTTTTCAGCTCAAACCCACTCGTACTATACAGTTGACATGTCATGGAATATACCATATTTCACTGGACAATGAATCCAGAGATACGCCAACAATGTAGTGAAAGAGAGAAGCGATTAGGGAGACTTTGTGGCAATGTCAGCTTTGACACACCGACTTGATAATGGAGGAGGACTGACTCAGAGGAGTGGAAAAAGTCAATGAAATAGAGATTGAATGTTAGAGAGTAACATAAAAAGGAGGAGAAAATTAGAGGTTTGTATTTATTCAACATTTTTTGATATTTCAGCCTCTATTTTTACATCGACAATATAAATTGAAATTTTATGGTCCATTGAGATACAATAATCTAGTATGATAAGATCTATTTTTGTAATGTTTTAGTGCTTATATGATATAAGAAAAACATAATATTGATTACAAACACAAATATTATTAAGATATATGTTATATATCTTACTATTTTATTTTGGCATTATTAGATAATTGGACCTATAAGATAATGTAGTTATGAGATTTACATTGAATTTAGTTGGGTGATGATAGCTGGACCATAACTTGATGTGATTAAACAATAATTCTGATTTGACTTGGATTCAAAAATAAAAAGACTATCTTGGATAATATTTTAGACGTGATAGAACTTTATCTTCACTACAGGATTAGTTAATTATGGCTGTGTGGGCTGAAAGTTAGTATGTGAAATTAGCAAATGATGTGTATGTGACTCTTGTATTCCTCTGTTTTGTTGCCTGTACAATTTTTGAAATTTTGGGGCTGTGAGCTTTTAGCTTTATGAGAGTCACGTGGATGGAGAGATTAATGTACTAATTTTATGTTGTTAAAAAATCCATCTTAGTGCTGCAGTCTTTATTGATTTCTTGGTGAATGACTCACGACTAGGGTGTTCTGTGAATTGCATGTGTCCTCTATTGAATGTTGGCTGCAAGCTATGCAGTTGATGTGGTGAAGTCTGTGAAGGTGTTGCCATGGGTGTGTGGTTCACTATGATGTGGCTTTTGCTAGTCCTTGTGAGGTCTAATGCGTGATGTGCTCCTGCTATAGCCGTGAGTTGGAACTGAAATTTGCATGAATCAGCCTATATTCTGTTAACAATTTTTAGATCTAATTCAGAGTAGATAAACCCATAAGGAAGTTGTTTTGTTTCTATCTCAAGTATTTTATATTTTATCCTTAGTTATTTAATCACTTGAGTTATTTGTTTATATCTTTCATTAAAAAATTGTTTAAAACATCTTCTGTTGAGATTAACACGAGTTGATCATGTTAATGGGTGTGAAAATCTTTCACAGGAAGTGAGGTTGAGAGATAGTATCAAGGGTTAAGTAGTGTCGGCTTAATAAAGCCTTGGATAAATCTATTGTACTTTAGTGAAAGTGATTAAGTTGGATAAGGGCCCCACAGATATAGACAAAGTATGTCGAACTACAGTAACAAATCTCGGTGTTGATTTATCTTTTGTTCTTTTAATTTTTTGATTTTTTTGTGTTTGCTAAAAACAATCGGAAAGTTTGTGAAACTACTCCAACAGCTTGAATGGTTTTTCAATTGGTATCAGAACGAGTCACCAAATCAGAACTTGGTAGTAAGTTGGTACAGATCCAAGTTTCACGAATATGGCTACAAGAGAGGGTGCATCGATCACCAGACCACTATTATTGGACAACTCTAACTATCCTACATGGAAATTACAGATAAGAGTCTTCATCCAAGCTCAGGATACAAAAGTTTGGCATTCGGTAGTACATAGGTGGACGCATCTGATGATTACTGACGATAAAGGAGAGGCAGCTAAAAAAAATTCATCTAAATGGACAAGAGCTGAAGAAGAAAGTGCACTTGGAAACTCATAAGCAATGCACGCAATTTTTAGTATTGTTGATGAAGGACATTTCTTAATGGTATCAACCTGTGAATTGGCTAAAGAAGCGTGGGATGCTCTACAGACTATTCATGAAGCGTCCAAATTTGTGATAGCATCAAAACTACATATGTTAGCTGCAGGGACGAAGATAGATGGGGCCCAATGGGGCATTGGACCCCCCAAAATTTTAAAAAATTAAATATTTTTAATTTTTAATATATATATATATATAAGGATGGAATTATTTGGAAGCCAGTGGTGCACTGGGCCCTTCAAAATTTAAAAAAATTAAATATTTGGGCCCTCCTATTCTAAATTCCTGGCTCCGTCACTGGTTAGCTGTGAGGTTTGCAGAACTGAAGATGGATGAAAATGAGACTAATGGAGACTTTCATGAAAGATTGCACGATATAACGAATCAGGCATCAATTCGGGAAGAAATATTCTAATCTAAAACTAATAAAGAAGAAAGTTGAGATCACTACCTCCAAGATTTATTCCGAAAATTGCAGCAATCGAGGAGGTTCATGACATCAATGATTTGTTGTCAAAGAAGGTAATTAGAATTCTTCCTTATTTTGAAATGAATTTGCTAAGTTGCAAACAAAAAAAGAGCAAAATGTTGACACTACAAGCTAAAACTGGAAAAGACATAAATGATGTAGAAGATAAATCTGATGAGAATGAGGATATGGAATTATTGACAAGAAATTTCAACAAGTTGTTAAAGAAAGTGAAGAATGATAGATCTGATTTTAGGCAAAATAGTGGGAACTCATCAAATAGTAATTTTAAACAAGGGAAAACTCAAAAGGGTGAAAAAAAAGTTAAAAAAAAATTAATGTCATGAATGTCAAAGCTTCGGATATGTACAAGCGGAATGTGCTAACACTTTGAAGAAAAGAAAAGGGAAGTCCTATACAAGCATTTGAAGTGAAAATGAATATAGAAGTGAGTATGGTAATGAAGAAGAAGTTGTGAATAGTGCTGCATTAGTTACTTTGTTCAGCAAAAGTCCAGTTACTTGTTTAACAGTAACTAAAAAGGAAGTAAGTGAAAATGAAAAAGTGAGTAAATAGGAAAATTTCAGGAAAAAAGCAAACAATTCAGCTCAAAACTCAATCTCAGATTATGATAGTGATGATAGTACTTCAGTTGATAAAAAGGAAGGTATTTATGAAGTCTATGAGTTAATGTATAGTAAATAAGTCCAAATATGTAAGAAAAATGAGAAGTTGAAGGAGGAAAACTCTTTCATGAAGAACATCATTCAAGATCTAGAGAAGAAGTTGTTGTCTACATAAAATGTGCTTGGTGAAACAAAATTGAAATTGGTCAATACAAAAAAAGGAATAAGAATGTTAAATGGAGGTACCGAAAAGCTAGAAAAGTTATTGAAAATTAGTAAGGCTAAAGGAGACCTTCAAGGCATTTGCTATAGAGGTGAATGTTCCAAGTCGAATGAGAAAATTGGTGCGACCAGATCTATTCAAGGAGAAATCTTAAAGAAAAATCGGAGGTTCATACCTATATGTCACTTTTGTGGAGTAATTGGGCACATAAAATCGAAATGTTACAAGTTATTACAAATGATGTTTTAAAGGGGTCAAAACCGAAAATCTAGACACTCTCTATTAAATTTTTAGTAGCAACCCATGGTACTGAAACACACTTGGATTAGCAAGGGTCAATTACAAGCAGAAAGTCGTTGTGAAGGAAAAATAAGAAATTGTCTATATTCACAGTTAGTCATTGTCAGAATAGTCAATTACTTTAGAAGAAGAAACCGATGACAAAGATAATATGACGAAGAATAAGGCCAAGTTTGAATTTCTTCGAGGGGCACAGAGACTGTGTATTTTATATTTTTGAAGTTTTTTCTTTTTCAAAAAAGAAAGAAAATGAAACATAAAAAAAAAGATTTATCTTCTTTAGTTTTATATTACCACTAGTTCTAAACCCCGTGCTTTGCACGGGTTGTTACAATATTAATAAGAATATTAGTTATGATTAATAAATTTATTATTTGAAAAGAATTTGCTTATTATTAGTCATAACTTTATTCAATTCGTTATTGTTATGAAGGATAAAACTAATAAAAATACGGAATTAAATAATATTATTTAATAGCATTAATAAATACATAATTTATTAATAATAAGAATGATAGTAAGTGGAGAATTAATAATTAAA
>JANIJH010000133.1:88489-108429 GCA_024520975.1 Erythroxylum areolatum
CTTGAGCATTATACATTTTCCTACTAATGTAATATGTAACATGAGAAGCTTTAAGGCTTAGATAAAAGGCAAAACACAGAAGAAAATCACAATTGAGAATGATTATAAGTTCCTTTGGTTGACTCAAAATACAACATGAGGAGTTGAAGCTAATAAAAAGAATTCTAACCTTTTGTTCCAAGAAGTAGAATGAACATAACTAGAAAATGCTATCATCAAATTTTTTGCCTCTGACTAGTGAATTACATTACCTACAAATTATGACATATTTCCACTCACTCTCTTATTATCTTTGCCCTTGGATCCACGAGCTCCCTGGGATGAATAGAGTGGCGAACATCAAATTGATCCACATAATTTAGAGGAGTTACAATCTCATTTTTTATCCTCTTGATCTTGGGGCTAAGCAATCCTCTATGGCCAAAACCATAAAGTTTAAGCACCTGGTTATCAGAGAAATTAAAAGCCCTCTCCATGCTCTTCAAGCACCTTTCAATAGAATAATCTCCATAGCTCCCATAAGGCTTGCAACCCACAAAATGGGTCACAAAAGGCCACCTTTCGTCACCTAAGCCAGGATGATACTTCTCAATCATCTACTCGTACCGATCCACCGAACCCGCCCAATACCCATGTAAATAATACTGATTCTCAATATAAACCTTATCCATCCACTGATCCTTTTGTGAAAGTAACAAGTAAATCAAAGCAGACTAATCGTTCGCCTTAAACTCCGGCCTCCCCTTCAGATTTGCTTTTAAAATCTTCCTAGCCTCCTCCCTTATTGGCCCTTTAGTACCCATCGGAGCCCAGGCATCAAACAAATCCAAACTCCCCCGTCGCCGTCGCTGGCTCTCTTCTGAGACGTGTAGTTTTCTTGCCCCATTTATATAAGATTCTTAAATCCCAAAAAGATCATAAGATTAGAAGCTGAGTATGGATGTTTGGTGAGTGTGAAAAAGATGGAGCGAGATGTAAACCTTAGGATTAGCAGCAAAAGCTTTGATCATAATCTTCGAAATCTGTATATCAAACACAAATAAGAAAATGGAAAAGATCGAGAGCAGAGAGCAGAGAGTAACGAGAGGCAATACCGGCATAATTCAATCAGCTATCTTCAAAAGCTCCGCTAAAGGAGTTGGTGAAAAAATAACTAGTTGGGTTGAATCAGCCAACCCAACCAGCTCCTAACTAAACAAATCAATAGCTTATTGATATGGTTAAACATCTAATTTAAGTCAACTAGCTAAAAATCAGCTGAAAAGCTGTTAACCAAACATAGCCTTTATGTTGTTAAAAAATCCGTCCTAGTCTTGCGGTGTTTATTGATTTCTTGGTGTATGGTGTTATGTGAATTGCGTGTATATTATTATAACTATTAGATTGGTAAGATAGAAACCAACTGTAAATTTTAAGAAATTGGAAAAGACGGTAGTTTTAGTTATATAAATATTAGTGACAACTGAATGTTCATATAACTAACGTTTGTAGGCTGTTTCAGCTAGAATAACTCTAGGATCACTTTGTATTGTACGACAAGAATTTCTGGCTGAGAGTTTGACTTTGGAAAGAGGCGTTAGCTCTACAGACTATAAATATTAAATACTAGAGAAGACACAAAGCCGGAATAACTAGGATTCGTGTATAGTCGTTTCCTTCTCTTTCTTTCAAATGGAAACTTAATATATTGGACAACTATCAGTTTAGGAAAACCCACTGTGAAGGTGTGCGAGTTTCGAATTTCGAATGCCAAAATTCCCTAAGGTGTTGGATTGGCCTGCATCAGTTCTTTTGTTTTTAACGTATAACTTCTATACGAGAATTGCATAATTAGCCGTACGCAATTGGACTGCTTTTGAATAAAATATTAAAATTTGAACATTTTAACTTAGGATTTCCCGAACAATTAATATTAAGCATATAATTCTCACATTAATAATAAAAAAAATTAACAGAGGTTAATGTTTTGAGTTAGAGATATGTAAAAATCACTTTTCCTCCAAAATAGAAATTAACAATAATTTAATAATAATATTGGGATTCCTTGCAAATATTTATTCTTGTGGATAATCGTACAACGTGTCCATTATAGTCTTTTATTTAATATTTGCCATCACCGATTTAATTGAATATTTGGAACCAAGAGTCCAATTTAAGTGGAAAATAGTAAGTAAAGTCTATTCTACGGGGACTTTGTGATGGTAAGCCAATAATATTCTAACGTATATGCGTCCTTGACCTTTCTTTTTTTTTTGTTACCTACGAGGTATTTTAAGAGGATCTCAACTATAGGAAGGTACCTTTAAGCTATCCACACTTAGACTAACCCTCGCTCGAGTCAAGTAGGTCCCTTGCGGAAAGCAAAACTTTGACTCCAAATTTTAAACGGCTATATATATAAAGGGAGTTCGAACTCACAACCTCACTTAAACTAAGAGAATCCCTTACTAACTCACCTCTGTTGTGTGATTACGCGTCCTTGACCTTTAGTTGTTAACTCCGCCTTTTTGATTTGATGATTTGGGAAGTTGTATACAAATTTATATAGAAAACAGTCCACGGGCCTGCTCTTAGAGTATATTCTCAAGTTCAATGCAACCAAGTAGTACAGTGCCTTTTTAATTCCTCTTTTACATAACTCGTCTCCTTAAATAAGAGCTAGGCACAGAGGTCTGCTGCACACATAGAAAGACCGGTTTCATTAATCAGGGCATAGCGTTGTATTCATTCAATGGCCATGTTCAACGCGAAAGGAGGCAATTTAATCAAAATGATGCTGTCTGCTTTTCTTCTTCTACTAACCTTCCATTTCCAAGCTGGTAAGTTAATTTCTTACTAACTCGTAACGCCATACTAACTAACTGCAGAAGTAGTAAATCCTTTCTAATGCTTTGGTTTTGTACATTGAAAATTGTGTTGTTGTTCAGCTGAGGGATACATACCGAGATGTCAAGCGCCTTATGCTTATCGAAACGGGGATACTTGTGAATCTATTGCCCAGACCCTGCGAGTAACTTATTCAACCTTCCAAGCATGGAATCCCAATCTGGATTGTGATAATATGTTCGATGGACAGTGGCTGTGCAGCGGCTATCAAACCCCACTAACTCCTCGCACCTGTCAGATAGCGTATGGTTTTATACGTGGCCTTGATAGTTGTGGAACTGTTATTTCACAGTTCGGTTTGTCTATGCCGCGCTTTCAAGAGATGAATCCTGGTCTCAATTGCAACAATCTCTTCGATAATCAATGGGTTTGCATATTCATGTATAAAAATTAAATTGAGTTTGAATAATCATTTCCAACGAAAAATAAAACTACAAAGGCTTCCATGTACTGGGAAGTTGTCCTTTGCGTTTGGATTTATTTTTGTATTAATAATAAATATTTTTAGCAATTTAAAACTGCATGCCCAATTTCTTTCTTCTTCTTGTAATGATGTTTGCTGATTAATATGTTTTTTTTATAGAATTTATTCATATGTATGCTGCTGCTACGGGCTCTGTCCGATTGATTGATGATGTAAACCACCCTGATTTATTAATAAATAGGTAACAACATATTTATTAAATTGTTTCGAACGACTATGCTTTTTAAATTGTTGCCTAGATTCTAAATTAGCTAGAATATTACAATATTTTCTCGGTTCAATAGCTGTATTATATTACTATTAAAGAAGTAACTGTGTTAAAAGAGACTTGGTCAGGCTGCGGAAAGCTTTTCCAAAATGTCGGGCCTGTATCCTATCGAGTGCGTTTTTCAAGTATCAGACATGAAGCACAAGATGGCCAAGTTCCTCCAGTTGATGAAAATTTTGTGAGGAAAACTTATGTTAGGATCAACTATAACAAATGATTAGAGAATTTCAAATAAATTACTTAGCAGAAACACAGTGACAAAAGAACACAGGATTCTAGCAGCAAACCACCACAAAAGCTTCTTCCTACGTACAAGTTCTTACCTTAATCTTTCTACTACAGGCTGTCTACATCTCAGTGCAACAGTGACTTTCACTCCATGAAAGTCTCCATGACATCGTGATACAACCCAGCTTCTGAATTCCTATATTCCACCGGCTGGTGCGGATGATGATCGACTGAAGTTGAAGAAGATGACGAAGCCATTCTTGCAGGCAATGTAAAGCTTCGCTTGAACTTGTTTTCCATTTTTCTTATGTTATCAGGATGACTATCTAAGCTCAAGAACTCATTAGGATTTGTGCCACCCGTGTTATGCATAATTAAACCATCTGAATTTGGATTGGGATTTTTTCCTTCAAGGATAAGAGGTTGGTTACTTTGATCAGTTTTGTTTCCTAAGCCATCAGGATTAAATAAAAGCTTGGCATCATCAGTTCGTCCTGTGAGAGCATTGAAGAAAGACAATCCATTAGGCCACTTGATATCATTATCTTGCTCTCCCATCGTTTCTTCCATTCCGGTTTCAGATGAATGAGGGAGTAAGAACATGTGAGGCTCATCTCTGGCTTGAGGAAACCCAAGTCTGGCTGCTGGGTTTTGAAAATTTGAAGAAGAAAGCATAGCTGCAGATGGAAGTGGCCTTTGACCCCAGTTGAAGAGTGGAGAAGGTGGTCGTGTTGGAATTCCAGATTGTTTAGTTGGAATCGACGAAGAAGTGGCAGCATTTCTCGTTGAGGAGAAGAGCTGGGATAGGTAGAAACCCGATTGGTAGCCAAGTGATTCAAAAGTATGCCTCATTCTCAGTACAAAATGAAGGTCCTCAGGTATCTAAGAACAGAAGCAGTATTTGGTTAGTCGACTGTTTAAAAGAATGATATTCCCAAAACGTCAAATAAAAGGAAAAGAGATGAACTAACAATCTTGCAGGAACCCAGTTGCAGTAGGCCATGGCCAGCTTGAATAACAGCAATTGTCTGGTAAAGACAAATTAATTCGAACAAATTTTAAGCAATGGAGATTAAATGACTGCTATTAGAACAAAGCATTAACAACAAACGTTAAAGCTGATCATTCTGATACCAACCTGAATGCCAGACTCAAATTGATCCGTCCATTCAGGAGGAAGCTGCAATTATAAGACCACAAAAACAGAAATTTTAAACATCAATCACCAACATATGATATTACATCCGAGATAGACAAATAACAATAGATAATTATATATTGCCACATTCCAAGGTTTCTTATATTTGTAACTTATACTAAAAATTTTGAAGAGATGCGGGTCTTGCTGCATACAGCATCAAAAGAACTCTGCCAGTAGTTGGAGATATTTGGTTCACATTCAGTTGGTTCTTTGAAGACCCATTTATGACACTTATCGGAGGCAACTTTTCCCATCAACCTGCTCAATGGAATTAAAGAAGATACCTGTTAAAAGACCCCAATACACAAGAAGGATTCTTATTCTTTAGCTTCAATCTAACAACTTTCCTACAAAACATCCCCTAAAACAGACACATAATTATAACAACACCTACCCAGTACCCACCCTTCTCCATAATTATATAACTGAATGGACATTTTGCTGAATGCTTTCCTGACATGATCCTCCCCATCAATGTCTTCCGAGCAATCTACCACTCTTCCTCGGCAAAACCCATCTTCCCACATCAACATCCTTCGCATCGTTTCATTTCATGTGTCAAAAGACGTTATTAGAACCTTGGTATCGCATGTGAACAGTGAACGTACATACACAATCTGTTTGATGTCTATACATGCTTCTGCAAATACTAATACTAAAGATTTGAAGATTCAGAGACAAAAAACCAAAAAAATAAAAAGGCAAAGAGCAAGAATAGAGAAAAGGGAATGTCAAAAGGGTAACGTCCCCACCATTAATTACCAAAACACCACTTATCATCACTATTTGGAAAGTTTTGGAAATTGATTTTACCAAAATAAAAAACCATCCATCGTAAACAAAAGCTCTCTGTTTCCTTGCCTGTGAGTTCTGTTTATTAGTTGAAGCTAAAAAACAGCCAACTACTGGCTTGGCTGCTAGGAAAAGACCGGAGGAAAGAAGAGGCAAAACAAACTCTTTTCCGAAATGGTAACTTGGAAAATCATAAAAACCAAATAGCTGGGACTAAAAACTCGATTTAATCCCATATCCACCTGGTTTTGTTAGTAACCAAGAAGAAGAATCAAACAAACAAGCAATCAAGCAAGCAATACTCACAAACTTCCATTATCGTCTCCAACCTTGCAACCATTACCACCCCTGACTCGTCTGCAAGACAAATGAAGAAGTAGCCATTTAAGGAAACACTTCAAAATCAAAGAAGAAGCAGCGGAGAATTACAGAATCTGAGAGAATTGGTAGAGACAAAAAGCGTATGGAAAGAGGGAGTACGGGCGAGGACGAATAGTCCAGAAGACAGAGTAAGTCCATTCTGAGTTGAGACAGACGCTTCTGAGGGCCTCGTGAAGGGCCATCATCCCAACAGCTTCTTTGCTTCTATCTGCTCCTCCTGAGCCCACCATCTCTCTCTTTCTCTACAAGTCTCTCTCTTGCTGTGTCTCTCTAATATTATGTATCTATCTTTCTCTATTTACATATGTCAATTGTAAGCCCTCTTTTTCACTTGACTATTAGCTTGCCTCACGACTCCTTTTCAGTGCTGCTTCTTTTATTATTCATCTCTATCTTCCCTTCTTGTCTTTGCCACTTCTTCTTAAGTTAAAACTCGGCCTCCCTTTCTCTGTATCCCTCTATCTCTAGCTAGCCATTGGTTCTATATATGTTCCTTTGCTTTTATCCTTTTAATACGAAACTCCGCCACAAAGGTGAATGAAGAGACCCTCTGTTTGTTTTGCCCTTTGAGTAATGGTGGGTGATCTTTTGATGTAAAGAGTGCTTGAGAGGGTTAAAAGAGGGGAAAGAAAAAGGTACCGAAGCAATGTTTTACCCCACCAGACCCCATAAAAAGTGGGGGCAACTTTTCATTTTCACTCTGCCTCTTCTTCTCTGTGCCAGTTATAGTGAGTGACAGGGAGGTGGAAAATGACGCTAGGGATCGTCCGTCTAATTTTGTCGCACTTAACTATATTCAATAGTTAAAACAATGTTGTTTTAGCGAATAGACAAGATACGCTAGTCTTTCAACTTCTGTCAAAATGACATTATTTTAGCTATAGATAAAATTGGATAACTTTGTTGTTTTTTTGAAAATTTCAGGAAAATATTTTGGGAAATTAGATTTAAGTAGACTGGATGGCTACGTCCTGCAATATCAAATATGTTTACGGAGAGGGGTTAGTTTAGTCCATAAAACTTCCCTAGATAATAAATAATAATAATTACAACAAGGTACTGTATTAAACTTATTTGTAGACGATGGAATGTTTGACTAACTTAATAAATTAAGTATAATTCCTAATTTTGGTAAATACAATATGACTTAAATCTTTGTTCCATTTATATATATATATATATACAAATAAAAATAATATAAATGAAAACTTTCAGAATAAATGAGCTAGGTGATTGAATTAATTTTCTCCGTACATTAATATTATACAATTTAATTTTAGAAAAGGGTGAGGAATTTCTAATCTCTGGACTCGGGACTCTGGACTTGGAGAAATAGACACGTTGTAACTTCAGGTACACAATTTACTCATCAACAAAAAGTGAGTGGAACTGAAAAGTACTTGCAAATGGTGGTGTTTAGGTTTTCTTCGCGGCCTTTTCGATAATTCACCGGTTGTATAAGATACCCAGTCACCGCTTTATACAAAAAGAAGGACGTGGTAATGTAGGAGGGACTTATCCTTTACTTTGCATAAGGACAAATATATCAAATTAAATACATTTCTGTGATAATTAAACAAATATTTAATATCTCACAATTTATAAGTTAATTATTGAATTAATACCCATTCACAAAATTAAACCTTTTTAAATTATTATCATATAATATATTTTACTTTTATTGTACATTAATTCAGACAATTTAATAAGTTTTATTCATAAAATTATGTTATGAATAAATTTTAATGTTTAAACGTATTTGAGTATTTGTGAAATTTTTAATTATTTATTCATATATTTAATATTTAAATATAAAATTTATTGATCTTTTTTATATATTATAAAGATATATATATATATATAGCTATTTATATCAAAATAAATTAAGCTTTATTTTTTTTAAAAAAATTGTGTTTAACTTTAATGTAAAAGTCTTTATTATTCAATCAAATTAACAACGTAATATTATAAATGTTTAATTCGCAAAAGATGTAACTATTAATAATTTAAATATTAAAATAGTACTTATATTATTTAAATTATAAAGATTAACTCTGTTTTGTATAAATAAACGCATGAAATAATATATATGTTTATTCTCTAATTCGTTCTATGTTTCCTCATTTTGTTTTCATAAGAAAATAATATTTATATTTGCATAATAAAACTATAAAGTAATTAAGAGACTTTAGGACATTATAAGAATAAGAGAAATCAAATAGTAAGCAGGAAGGGAAAAGAAAATTAATTTGGAAAAAATAAATATAAGAAAATATGTAAAGAAAGAAATAAAAGATGAAGAAAAAGAAATGATAACATTAAATGATTGTCCTTCTACTACTAAATATTTAAACAACATTTAGAAACTCTTCAACTCAAATACAATTTTGAAAATTATAAAGGTAAGGTTACCATTTTCCTGTTAACATATATATTATTTGAATATTTTTTAAAGTATACTTTTATAATTAAAAAGTCCTTAATTATTGTATATAAAAATATAAATAATTAAAATTGGAGTTGTTAAAGCGTACTTAAAATGTTAAGATAGCAATTTAAAACTATAATCAAGAAATCATGTCAAAGTAGACATAAATTTAATTTGATTTATTAAAAAAGCATAAAATTATTCAATTTAATATATACTGCATTTTTAATATTAATCTTAAATTTATTTTTATTGTAGTAAAATACCTCTTATTTGATTAGTTTTGTTTTATTAATTTATTTTTTATCAATTTAATATATACTGAATTTTTAAAAATAATTGATTAGTTATGTTTTAAGTTTCAATATAATAATGAAATTTTGTAAAATTACTTATTAAGATATGAAAAAATTTCTATAAAGGATTATTGAGAAAAGTCATAGGAAAAATCACATATAGGTTCTTCAATTAGAGACTCAAATTTTATAATCTTCATTTTTTAGTGAATACGAGAAAGTGGTCATCTTAAGACGCTGTTTAACTTTTTTATTTTCTAATTAACTTCTCGCCAATTAATAAATCGCCTTCTCTTTACGCTAAGCATAGGACAGAATCTTTACTGGTCAAAAGAGGTAGGCAGGAACTCTGAGGATTAGATTTGAGTTAATTTTTTAAAGTTATTATGATAATGTTTCATGTCAGTTTTTGTGTAGGATAGGAGCGGTAATCTTAATAAAGTTGTACGGTTGCTGTGCCTACACATGCATTGCAATCTGTTTTTAATTTGCCTACAATCTTCATCGGTAAGTCAAATGAAATTTCGAAATTGCCCTCTCATTGATTTTGCTGTAGTTTTTTAATTAATGAGAGTTCGTATCAAAGATATCATCTTTAGTTCAATCATAATTACAGAATTTTGATTTCTAATCATGTTTTAGGTCCATATAGATGGAAATGCAATCAAGTGCTTGTTTGCCAAATCCGAACATATCTGTAAGCACCTAAACCCTTGGCTCACCTTTATTTCTATAATCAATTTAGATTTGGCAAAGACATAGGAAAAAAAAAAAAGTAGATTTAGAATAATGAAGCTTATAATGATACAAATGGAGTTTTAAGTATAATCTAAGCCCCATCATTGATCTAATTAAACACAAAGAAAATGAGTGTATAAGTAATCAATAAGCGAGGACACCATCATCACATTTTACTTAATCATTTGTTTACTTTATTGTTATTATCATATAGCATGCCAAATACGTTCGTACCATTGAAAATCATTATCTTTCTTTCACATGGTAATAAAATTATATTTATACATTTAATAAATTAAAATTAATTATCTATAAAATTATAAATAATTTAATTTTATTTAGTTTCTATAATTAAGTTATATATAATTAAATTTAAAATATATAAATATTTAAATAAAATCTGATTTAATAATCAAAATATATTTTAAATAAATATTAATTTATAAATAAAATATTAAAATATGTATTTTATTAAAATATCGTAATTTTATGAATAATTTGGTAATAAATATTATATTAGAGATTAAATAAATTTATTTAATTAAAAATAATTTATCTTTAAGTTTTATCTAAAATGTAATTATTATCGGTGATAAAAATACAACTACATTAAAATTAACAATCAAACAAGTTTTTGTTTTTATTTGAAAGAAAAATATAAATAAAAAATTAAAAACTACAACAGAAAAATAAAAATAAAACTAAACAGTTTCTTAATCTAAAACTCTCACAAATTTTAGATATACAGAAAAGAAAAAAAAACACTTGACGTACTTAGATTAGAGGAAATGAAATATATAGATTAGGATGTCATGTTTTTCAAATTTTATTCATCTTTGGTTGAATAATTGACGACTAAAAGGATACTTGATTAATTAAAATGAACTCAGTAGGTCTCAGCGGAAAAGATGATAATCATGATGAATAGCATAAAATCATAACCTCATTTCATGTCGTCAAAAGTAGTCTTTTGCAATTACTTTGGGGGCAGTATTGTCATTTGGCGAGAGAAGAGCGTTTGCTCGGATAAAAATGACGCCAAAGGCAGATATGATTATTAAATCATTATTATGTACTCTCTGCACCGTTACTGTTCAGTACACACACGCACACCAAGCAGGGAGAAAGGACTGAGGTGTCACGTGCGCACGTGATCCTGCACGAGTCGGTGCATCGTTTCTCTTAAACAAACTCTCTGCGCACGAATTGCGGGGCTCTGCGTCCTCTACCTACGACATCCGGCTCCTTATCGTCACGCGCTGCAGCCATCACTCTCTCATCTATCTGCCGTTCACTCCTCTTCTCACCTTATGTATTCGTTCGATCAAAATGATGGAACCAATTACGGATTTGTATTGGATGTGGCGCGTGGGGTAGTAGGAGAGGAGAAAAAACAAAAGAAAGCATCAATCTAAATCCGGAGCTCCGCATTGACCGGCCTAGGCATCGCTCCAACCCGCGACGTATCTTTTGCGGGTCCCACTCTGAAAATCCCCCCTAAGCCCAAACCCTCTTTAAACCCCTACGTCCTATCTGCTGGCCTCTGCCCGTCTCTCCCTTCTTCTCCTCAAGCTAACGCTTCACCCATTAATTTACTATTTATTGTCTTAAATATTCAAAATTTAATGAATTCTGGGATTTCCCCTTAGTTTGATAACTCGTAAGAGTGACTTTGTTTTTAGCCGTGCAAAATGGCACAAGAACACAACACCTGGATGTGCTTTTGTTTATGAGGTGCCATTTTGAATATTTGGAAAATGATGATTTATCAATTAGGCACAAATACCTTCAATAAAATCTTCATATAACACATTGTAAAACTTACCTCTTATCGGTAGGCATAATAATATCTTTCACTTAACTTATTTAGAAGTTAAGTTCCAAAAGAAAGGGTAATATGACACGAAAACGAGAAACCATAATCCAATATAATCATGCATTACTTCAAGCACCTGTCAAATCTAAATTTCAATAGACAGTAAGCTAGTGGTCCTTCTCAATATAAGGTTAAACTCTCGATCCTAAGGTAGTTATATCATTACCGAAATAGTTACACTAATGGATGTGTCACAAAAAACATAAAATAAACTATTGGTGGAATTAAAACTCATGTCTTTAACTTTGGATTATATGTAGCTCTTAAAAAAAAAAAGGCATTTCCTTTTTTGTCATGGCGCCTCTCATCTACAACGTTGTCTATTTGGGAGGCTCCTTTTTTAGGAATTCGCCAGCTTCTAACTCACGATGTCTCTTATGTGGTCGTCTTAAGACATTAGGCTCTATTGTTTGAGTCTAGATTTTTTGTCTAATTTTATAATATTTTATTATATTTCATAAATCTCAGTTATTTATTTATGTGAATTTTGTATGAGTCCTACATAAATAAATTCGAATCTTGTATAAATAAATAGTTAAAATTTATGTGATAAAATAAGACACAATAAAATTAGACAGAAAATCTCGTCTCCTATTATTTATTTATTTCCATTTCACCGAAAAAATAATAATCGGCCACCTACTAGTTAATCGTGGGATTTTGATGGAAGCCAGCTATTTCTTACGTGTAATATCTGTTAGTGTTAATACTTCACCGCGCTAGTTGTTAAAAGGATCAACAGTAACAGTTTCGGTTCACAGTATTAGCCTCCTTTATGCACCTATTTTTCCATGGATTCGTCAAGAAAAAAAGTTTACTTTATTGATGGGACTCTTTGTAGTCAATTTCGCTATAATCAAGCTCCAAATGATCCAAACAAAATGCCAAGAAAAAAACAAAAGATCACGTCTCTAGGTAAGAGTCTATATCTACCGACTACTAGGTAAGGCATGACTTACGAGACATGATATGATCAGGAACTGCCATGCAAAAACTGAATGCTTAAAACAAAAAACTTTCCGCAACTTTTGTCCCAACTAGTCAGCTTCTACGGAGGATTACTGTTGCGGGCACAAGATGGAAAGTATTTCACACCGGAGCTCCATGCAAAGCTGGTGTAGAAACGGTAATTGGTCAATATCGTTTCGACTTTCGTGTATGTATCATTTCTTGCAATCCAACACTAAAAGCGTTAGTCGGCGCATGTTCGAACATAAGTTTTAAGCCTTACATTGGAAGCGTAAATTTCAAACTGGAAATGACTAATACCAAAATCGAAATAGAAGTTTTCAACCATGTAACAGAGGAAGTGTTCGTTTGACGATGTCAGCTACTCCTATACGACCAACTCTTTTTCATGCCCAAGCGGTGGACCGGCACCATGGAGAGAATTTGTCAAACACCTTATTACCACAGCCGGAAGCTCCACCAATAAAACTAGATAAAATGGTGTTTCTTGTTAGGCATTTGTCTTTCATCAAACCAAACCATTTTTTGTTGACCTTTGATTTTTTATTTTTACCTAATTGATCCAACATACATGTACGTTATGGCAGTCAACGCGAGAATATTAGACACAGCAAGTTATCTATAGTTTTTATAGTAATTATTTTTAATTGTACATTAAATAAAAATTTAAAAGTTCATAGTAATTTATTAATCAACCTGATTTGAATAAATTATCTAAAGAATTTTTATTTAATTATATATTCAATAAATATTTTTAATAAAAAAGATTCAAAATTTTGAGTCGTTAATCAGTAAATCAATAGCTCATTTTACTGTAGTTGAACTAGTCAAGTAGATTCGGTCGATGTACTAAATCTGAAAACTATCATTGTTATCACACATGGAATTGTGAATGATTTAAAAAACACATATTAAAGTAACAGAGTTTGGCAGCATAAGTGCTTTATCTCGTTCTTAATCAAATTAACAATGAGAATCTGTGGCTTTATCTTCGCGGGGCCTTTCCATCTTATTTATGAAACAATATAATACGAGTGAATCTTTTAATCGTTCCCCTCCTTTTGGTGTTAAAAGATGCACAGAAAAATTTGTGACATCTTGCTTTGGCATTTGCATCTGATAAGAACTCATGATCACGTGCGGTGATGGCATTATGCTTCTGGGACTTGGTAAGTTGAGAGTCTTACGCGTGTGTAGACAAAAGGGGTCTTATACTCTTTCAGTCAAATAATATTTTCGTGTAAAAGCTGATACGTATTTGTCATATTCATAGTCGCTTTTATTTAAAATACCTAGAAAAAATAGTATTATACACACTTTGCTCTTTGTGGGTTTTTGATATTTTTGTTTTGGACCTCTAATGGGTGAGATTGCACTGATTGTACGTAAAGGTGGTCAAGTTCCGACTCAAAAGACAAAGTTCCAAGGAATTTGTGTCATTTAGTTCCCTCAAACTTTATGGGGCCGCCTTGCTCTTTTACTTATGCCTCCAATTCTATATTGAAAGCCTTGTGCTCGGCCTAGATAGCCCAATTTAAGATAGGATGATCCAACGAGGTCTCAAATTTACATCTTGGTCCGATGGACGGCCAGGATAAACTACAAGGTTTTTGTTGAAACATAAGGACTGATTTGTAGTTCATACATCACCTTCTCCGGTAATTAATCATGGCCTACATGAACGTGACAAAGAGAAGCATGGCCAATGGTTTATTTGACTTTTTGTAATCCTTATAATTGGTATATGATAAATGTGGTAAAAAAGGAAAGTCCATAACTCAACTCCTTAGTCTCCACCCTATAGGAATCGATTCCTGTGAGTTTCATTTTGTAAACGGGACACTTGACGACTTAATTTCGGCATTCACGAGAAAAATGTTAAATCGTAAGGAAGCGACTGTTTAATTTTATGGTAAACCAGATCAAGATTTGGTAGAAGAGGGCATTAATCATGTGGCTCAATACCTCATTTTACAGCACCATACTTTAAAAATAGCGAGGATTGATCCTGCTAAATATGTGTTGAAATAACTGGGATTCTGTTACTTGAAATTTTATTTGATGTTCTCCAGGATAAAAAACACATAAGACTACTATTCTACAATTAATAATAAAACTATATATTTAATATGATAAAAATATGTTAGATATTTTAATTTATTTTAAAAGGTATCAAAACATTTTTGAAATAAAGCTGTCAAAATGCTTGTCTTCATAAGCAAATTGCATTTTGCAATCAAATTAAAAAAAGAAATTTCAAAATCAAGCTCTTTAAGAAAATTGGATTGCAAAAGCAAACGTAACTTTAAGGAATCATTCGCTATTATGCTAAAATAAAAAAGTATATATTTTGTTATTTATCTATCTTACTGACTCTATACATACCTTTTTGTGCACATAGTTTTTGACCATTGTTTATTTAATTTATACAAGGAGGAAAGAGGGTTGAACATATTTCCTCTTAGACTTACTAACGAGGCCTTACTCTTCATCCAACTATGGTGGATTTTGCTTAACAAACGATAAATGTGGTTATGTTGGCTACATTCTTATTTTCTTCAAGGGTAAAGTATCTAGCAAATGTATAAAAGGTCTTTCCATTTTCATTTTCTATTGCGGGATATGGTTAAGGATTATATCACTAGTCCAAATTCTACAAATGTCCTCTATTGGAAGGGTCACCTCATCGATTCCCTCAACAACAAAACCACCAAAGCGCTCCTGTGAAGAGTACTGAAGACGATGTCCGGAGATAGGCTAGCATAAAATCATTTGGAATAAAGCACTCCTTCACAACTATCTTTCTACCTTTGGTTGGTTATCCAAAATAGATTACCTACAGCAAACCGACAGTGTTATTTGCTAATCAACCGAGTTTGCCAACGTGCCAACTCGAAACAGAATCCCAAGATCATCTCTTCTTCACTTGCTCTTTCAACATCTGCATATCAAATATGATTACACGTCTTTGTAAATGGAACACCACTGGTTGCATAGAGACGGACATCATAGATAATCTCTCAGCTGGAATAGCTCGGTCACCATATAGTCGACGACTCTTCATTTTTTTTAAGGGATGTGTGTGTATAGCTTATGGCAAGAGCGTAATCAGCAACAATTTGCTATCATTGTTCCACGTAGGAGCTATCATTGTTCCACGTAGGAGTCCATTCAGTCATATATAATTCGACAACTACGTGAACTACTGATTGCGAAGAACATTCACCAATAATGTCTAGCTGTTGTATTAACGTCCCTCAATCTCTGACCACATGATACTTTTATCACTCTCTTATATAACTTATTGTATTTAGACTTTATTCCCTAAACCTTCGTGTAAGGATAGTACATGGTTTATCCTTTACTCTTTTGTCATTCCTGTAATTCTTTCCACTATTTCCTATTAATTCCATTTCAATTTTTAAAAAAACTCTCTATATGTCGCCTTTTATATATTCATATATATGTGTGTGTGTGTGTGTGTGTGTGTGTGTATTTGCTTTAAATATGTAAGAGAAAGACTCTCTCCATATACTTTATTCTAAATTTTTTATCATGTTTTTCCAAAATTTCTATCTCTACGAATTTCATAATATTTTTCTCATATTTTTTATTATTTGTAGAAACTTCTCACACTTTAAATATTGGCATTTCTTTGAAAATTGTACTTAATATACTTATTTGACTAAGAGAAAGAAAAAGAACTAAAGTAAGAAAAAAGGGGGAAAAACACAATAGCAAGCACACATTAAAAATAATAAAAGTTAGAGTCGAAGAAGTCATCAAAATAAAAAAAAATGAATATAAAGGAGTTTAGTGATAGCAATGCTTAAAAGATCCTACCATAATCTCCAATCTATTCCTCCAATAATAATATATTAGATATATTCCAATCATGTTTATGATGCACATCAATATTGTGTATATTACAGATGTTAACTCTTTATAAATTTAGCAACAAAACTTCACATATTTTGCTATGTATTTACTCTTTCATAATATCAAAGTTCATATTCAAAAATAGATTAAATTCTCTTTCATATTATCACATATACACCATAAATTACCATTATCAATCTTATATATAATTTCTTCATTATGCCAACTCATCATCAAAAACAACTATGAAACACAACCCAATGACTAAACATGTTTCACATATTTTATCATTCAACCAAATTACAAACTTGTTAACTATACAATTAGACTCACTCGGTCATTTTATATGGCATAATCAAATTCAAGCAATTGTTATCACATCATCTAACCTGCTAGGGTATGTTGATGGCACTGTATCTCCACCAGATGTTGATTTCTCATCTCTAGACTTTGTCAAAAGGTAGAAATTAGACAAGTTGGTTTACTGCTTTCTTACTGTCCCCTTGTCTAACTCCATTGTAAGACTTACCCTTGGATCGCATATAACTCGCAACCTCAAGGTTAGGCTTGACAAATTCTTCATACAACAATTAAGTTCTCATCATTCTTAACTTTGTAGAAAGCTTCATACATTGAAGAAAGGAGCCCCTTCCATAAATGATGATCTTACTTTGGTCTCCACCATTGCTGATGAACTTGCCGCCATACGTAACAAAACTACATAAGAGGATTTTGTCCTATTCACTCTTAATGGCCTACCTCCAAACTATGAGCTCATTATAACTATTAAGTATAACAAATCCACCATCACCTTGACAGAGCTTCGGGCAAAACTCCTCATCCATGAACGACACCTTCTATCTTATCACTCACATGCTCTAGTAGACATATCACTCACAATTGTCTCCACCAAGGAATGCTACTCTTATAGCTTTAGTAGACGCAATAAAAAAGGGAGAAGAGGATGAAGCTACAATTCTTATAACCCTGATCTTTCTATTATGTCATCGGTCGATTTTTATTTGAGAGGCCCATATGGGTCTATTATCTAGTCAACGTTCTCTAATGGTTAATCTCCTCCTATGAGCCTTACCTTTATTCTAGCCTAAATCAAACATTCGACTTTAATCTATATAAAGCCCAAATCACTAATACTTACCACTTTAACATGTCTAATTATCATAATAAACCTCTAATTTAGTGCCAAATTTGTTGGAAGCGAGGCCATATAATTGCTCTTTATCATTTTTAATCCTCATAATCTCAAAATCGTCAACTTGGATCTTCAACTAATCCCAATATTCTTTCTACAACTTTCACAACCCTAAATCTCAAGTCTTCAGTTGATAATTTCCCTCTTACTTCTTGCAACATCATTGAATGGCTCTCTAATACTGGTTTCATTTCCCATATAATACCTAATCCTTATTTTATAGACTCCACAACTCCGTATACCAGTGTAAGTTAAGTGTTTATCAGTAATGGTTAAACTCTTCCTATTTCCTCTATTGTTATCCTCACTCTTATTACTCACAGTCCTCCTCTTCACCTTAATGATTTTTGATTATTCCACATCAGACTACTAATCTACTATCGATAGCAAAATTTGTTAAAGATAATTCATGCTTTACTAAATTTAACCTTTTTGTTATATTGTGAAGGATCTGAAAACCAATGTATCATAATTCATGGCTTCCATCGACAATAATCTCTAACCATAAAGTTTCCTTTATATTTCAACAATCTAGTTGCTTTCATAGCCACCTTTGCTCCACTCTACCTATGGCATCAACGATTTAGTCATCCTTATTCAATTACTCTTCATAGCTTGCTTCCTTTTTTTAAAAAAAGGAAATCAAATATTCTAAAAAAATTTACCTTTTATTTTCAAGGCAAAGGTACTAGACTCTCATTTTTGTTATCTACTCATGTTTCATATCTTATTCATTATGATATTTAGGAACCATCCTTGTCACTTTCCTTTTTTGATTATCACCATATTCTCAATTTTTTTATGATTTTAGTTGCCATCTGTTGATTTTTCTATTGATTCAAAAGTCTCTAGCACTTTTTCATTTCCAACCTTCAAAACAACAGTTGAAAATCTCTTTTCTAACACTATTAAAATATTTTGATGTGACAGAGCTTTTGAACTCATTATCTAGCTATCCATGACTCCTCAATAAAATGGCCTTGTTAAATGCAAATATTTTCATATTACAGACAATGGTCTGACCCTCCTTATCCATACTTCTCTTTCCAAAACCTTTTGGTGTTAAGCTTTTTTGACTGCTGTATATCTTATCAATTTGTTACTCACTTCTATTCTTTACCATAAGTTCCCTAATAAACTTCTTTTTCTCACCAATCCTTCCTTTTCTCACCTTTGATTTTTTTATTTTAACTACTTTCCCTTTTTAAAATCTACTCATATTAACAAACTTACCGTCAAATCCACATCATGTGTTTTCCTTGGTTATTCTTTCCAATATAAAGGCTATCGCTTTTTTGACTCGTAAACCTCTAAATTTTACATTTCTTGTTATGTTTGTTTTCTTGAAATTAAATTTCTATGTGCCAACTCATCTCCTACCTCACCTTCTCCTGCTCACTCCCTCTTCCACAATTCCATTACCTTTACTCTTTCTAACACCTCCTTCCACTACATTTCACCTTCCCTTGTCCTCTTTTACTTCCTCATCCCCATCTTTAAACCCACACCCTATAATTACTTGTATGTGGGATTACACTTGCATCCCTTAAACCTTTCCTGACTTTGCCATTTATTCTACACTTACTCAACTTTTTAATACACCTAATTCCACTTCCTTCACTCATGCAAACAAATTTCATCACTAACGCCAAGCTATGCTTGATAAGTTTAATGCTCTTTATTGCAAACTCACTGGGGTCATTGTTCATCCAATATCTAATGCAAATATTGTCAATTACAAATGGGTTTTTCATATTAAAAGGGACTTTAATGCTATTTTTAACTGCTACAAGGCTTGTCATATTGCCAATGGATATCATTAGGCTTTAAAGATTGCTTACACTAATACTTTTAGCCTTATTGTCAAACTAACTCCCCATTCACGTTATACTTATTCTTGCTCTTTCATAAAACTAGTTTGTTTGTCAACTTGATGATGCCTTTCTTAAGGTCATCTTCAGAAACCTATTTTTGTGACTCAACCTATGGGCTTTACTAACCTTCACCATCTTCTTATATATGTGGTTTTATAAAACCCTTTACAGTCTCAAACAAGCTTTTTGGGATTGGTTTTATTGCTCGAGTCAAACAAAATTTGACCTCTATTTTACTTCCTCCAAATAAGATGCCTTTTTATTCCTTCACATTACTTCCTCCTATATTGCCTTTCTCTTAGTTCATATAGATGATATCTTGGTTACAGGTTGATAGACTCTACAAGTGAACAGGTTTAGTTGCAGTAATCAAGTGTCGATCCACAAGGACTAGGTCAAACTACTAAATTTATACCTCCTAGAATTG
>JANIJH010000133.1:110829-121174 GCA_024520975.1 Erythroxylum areolatum
TCTTTACTTTACTTCAGTGGATTCAAACAATATTTCTACTGTTCCTTTACATGACTTTGATACTTCAGGCTCCTCTAGCTTTTCTCTAGATATTGACAGCTTATCCAACACGTCTTCTCCTCCTTCTTCAAGTCATGGTTCACCACCTAGGACCTCTTCCCCTCTTGTAAGTGTTTCTTCTGAACGTTCACATGTTTTACCTAGTCCTGATCTAGATACAAATGTTGTTTGTCATTCTGCACGAACCTCTCATCCACCTTCCCGTTTTGCTGACTCACCATATAGTTCTTTATCTGCTGTTCTTAAAACAACACAAATTCCTAGAACCTACAAGGAACCTGCTTCACAATCATGTTGGCAAGAGGCTATGGATGCTGAAATATAAGCACTAGTTGAGAATCATACTTGGGAAATGACTCATCTTCCTAAAAATGCCACAGCAATTGGTAGTAAATGGGTTTATAGTGTAAAATTGAAGTCTGATGGAAGTCTTGATAGATACAAAGCCCGCCAAGTGGCTCAGGGATACAAGCAAGAATATGGCATTGATTATGAAGAAACGTCTTCCCCTGTAATTCAGATGACTACTGTTCGAGCTATCCTAGCTTTGTCTGCCATTCGTCATTAGCCAATCTTTCAAATGGATGTCAAGAATGCGTTTTTACATGGTTACTTGAAAGAGACAATTTTTATGAAACCTCCTCTAGGTTATTGTTCTGATGGTTCTGTTGTGTGCAAATTAAAAAAAAATCCTTGTACGATTTGAAACAAGCTCCTCGAGCTTGGTTTGATCGATTTCATGAAGTTATGGTTAATGCAGGTTTCGTTCAAAGTGGATATGGCTCTTCTTTCTTCAGTGGGTCTCAAAAAGGGGGTATGCCATTTCTTCTTCTCTATGTTGATGACATCCTCATTATTGGTGATGATATAACAGGAATTGAACAGTTGAAGAATTTGCTCAATCAGTCCTTTAAATGAAGGATCTTAGTCCTGTCACTTACTTTCTTGGTTTAGAAATTCAAAGTTCTCCTCACGGTTATTTTATCAACCAACGAAAGTACACTCAAGATTTAATCCAGCTTGCCAATCTCACTGATGCTAAGGCAGTCAACACCCCTATGGAGCTCAATGTGAAATATTCTAAAAATGCAGGAACTCCTCTTTCTGATCCTACTTTGTATAGACAGTTAGTTGGCAGTCTCATTTATCTTACAACAACTAGACCAGATATCTCTCATGCTGTTTAAGTTGTTAGCCAATTTGTTTCTTCGCCTTGCCAACTCCATCTCAGTGCAGTTCATCAGATTATTAGATACCTTAGAGGTACCACTTCCTATGGGATTTTCTTTTCTTCTACTTCTCCTCTTCAACTTCGAGCTTATGTGGATGCTGATTGGGCCGGTTGTCCGAATACTAGACGGTCTACAACAGGTTGGTGTATATTTCTTGGTGATTCGCTTATTTCTTGGAAATGTAAAAAGTAACATACGGTGTCCAAATCTTCTATCGACGCCAAATATCGGGCAATGTCTTCTACATGCAGTGAAATAGTTTGGTTACACGGTCTCTTCAAAGATTTTGGGGTTCATCTTCCTAGTTCGACACCTCTCTATGGTGATAATCTCAGTGCTATTCGCATTGGGTCTAATCCTATGTTCCACGAGCGTACAAAGCTTATAGAAGTTGATTGTCATTATATTCGAGAACATCTTAATGCTGGTCTCATTTCATTGCCTCACATCTCTTCTAAGTTTCAACTTGTGGATTTATTTACGAAGTCTATGACTCGGGCTCGACATGATTTTCTTGTAAGCAAACTAATGTTGTCTCCACATCAGTTTGAGGGGGGATGTGAATCAAGGGTTATCGGTGAAATTACTTAATTGCAATTGTATTCCTTGTATAGTTTAAGGGCATTTTTGTAAATATGCATCTTTGCACATGTGTAACCTAATTCTTTAAGATATATATATATTGCAGTAAAAGTACGGTGGGGTTACGGCTTCTCTCCACCAACTTGTCTGTGTCTCTATTGGTTTAAATTCTCTCCTCCAAGTTCTCTGTTTCTCCGTTGGATTTCATCTTTAATGTGTTGAAATTATTATCCAAAATTAATAGAATTATCTTATAATTGTTTACAGATGATTTTTTAATCAAGAAGATGCAAAAGAATGGAGAAAATCTGAAATTCCAAGTTTGACAGCAATTTAGTGACTGAGTGTGGGCACGTCCAAGGATGGAATAAATCTGCAGATCAATTTTCAAGATTTAAATTCGAGATTTTACAATCTTTAAAGATTATATTGTCATCTTTTAAGGGTGTTGACCACCTGAAATTGGGGGATACATTATCTGACGAGAATCAAGGAAAGATAGGAGGGAAATTGAAAAAACAAGCATAAAAGGAGGGAGAATTACTGTTCACACAGCCTAGCTTAGACAGATTTACATTTTCTGCAGTTTTCTTTTCAGTTTTTACATTTCTTTGCACTTCTTCCTTTAGTATTTCTGTATTTTTCAGTAAAGGACTATGGATGGAAACTTTATGCTTTGTTATTTATTTTGTTTTTTATTCTATTATGAGTAGCTAAACTTATTTTCTTGGTTGAGGGGATCCATGTTATCCGCTATTATGTATGAGATATTTTTGAATAAAGTTTATGTTGTTGATGAACATTAAATATCTTTCGATTTACTCTTTCTAATTGAATTGGTTGATTTCTAGGTGCGCAACTAGGGATTAATTCGTTCAATCGCTAGAATAACGAAATATAACGTTTAGTTTCGCTAATCACAAGTAGCAATTAGGATTACCTTCTTTACGTTAGAGGCAGAAATTCTAAGGAGATATTCGCTTGATTGATTGCATGTCGTACATGTATTTCACTTGCTTATTGGTTCTTGATTCGTAAAGTTATTATTCAATTAAACCTACATTCGTATCTAGGTTGTTGGTTAATAAGAATGCTAGGATATATGTTTCTAGTCATTACACTTAAGAGAAAACATCCCCAATGAATGTTTTTTAATGATTGAAATTTTATATCGATGATCCATATTAACGTGATAACATCGGTGACCTAAAAACCAAGATATTTTTCGTTAATTTTTTAGATCCAATTATTGATTTTGATTTGCAATTTTTCTTATAATTTTTCTTATTTTTCCGTGAACTAAACCCCCCACCCCCCAATTTCGTTACTTTGTCTTGTTTGAATTCGTAATTCCTTTACCGTTAAGATTCCTCGTGGGAACGATATCCACTTATTACTACTACATTAAATTGTATTAACAGAAGTGATTTCTTTTGAATTTGGTTGCAGGTGACAGCAACACCAATATGTTTATGTTGAAGAGAACAAATTATCAATTTACCCTTGTCTTTCACATTAAGTGCCATTATATCTCTTATTATAATTAGATTTACTTAATTCATTATGGTGACTTATTAAAACACCCTAGACATGCTATAATACTTCCAGGGTATATATTGGGGCTTTACACTGTATCTTTTGCTAATTTAGTTAAAGAAAAGAAATTATTGGAAAAGGGCGTCAATAAACCAGACCTTGAGGGAAGATCTTTAACTATTTCAATTAATGGCTTGGATACAAGGAGGCTTTTTAAGAATCTAGACATTACCGTATCTCTCAAGTTTAATGTCACGTGGAATCTAAAAATAATAATTATTTCTTTTACTGTGTAATAGAATATTAGGCGTAAAACTTTATTTATATTTGGTCTGTACGAATTGTTAAACTTATAATTAACATCTTTTATTACTTACCATATATTATTATATTATATTGGTTACCATATTTCAATATTTATATGTATTATTCTTTTATTGTTAATAAATAGTAATGATTAATAACAGTAGTTAACTTAAATTTATGATATTTTGTTCTTATTAACATTAAAATTTTAGGTATGATTATCTTTTATGTATGAAAAGTTTTTACTTTTCCAAATTAAACAACCTACCATAGGTTTTACAACAATATGTTTAAAACTTTGAAAAAATTTTGGTGTCATTATCTTTACAGATGCTCCATTCTATTTTCTTGTACGAGTTTAAGCAAATTTATAGAGTTTAAGTACATTAGCTATTTAAACAAATTTATAAATAAAGAAAATGAAAAAAATTATGAAAAATCATATAAATGTCAACTATAATTAACCTTAGGATTATTAAGTACACTTGGCAATAAAAATTATCCTTTAAACATTATTATTTTTAAGAATACTATGACATACAAAAATTTATTAAATTTTACCAAAGAAACTATCATCTAATATAAATTATTTAAGATCAACTTTTGTGACGAATTCACATTTCGTCATTAAAAGTCAACATTTTGTGACAATATAGTAATTTTGACGCGAAAAGCTACCCACCTGGTGACGAGATTACTAACTCCTCGCAAAAGCTAGCTTATTTTGTGACAATTCTCGTAAATCGTCACAAAAACAATGATTTAGCGGTGATTTTATAAAACATCGCAAAATGTAAAACTTAACGCAATGTTAAATCATTGCCAAAAGGTAACTTTAGCAACTATTTTTAATTCATCATCAATTAAACCGTAGTCAAAACATACATCTGTTGTAGCATTAAAGGATTATTTGGTTCCACATTTTGTAGTTTTTAGTTTTGGTTTTTTATTTTTATTTTAGTTTTTTAAATAAAAACCAATAGATATTTCGTTGTTAATATTAATATAGTTATATTTTTATTACCGATGACAATTATATATTAAATAAAATTTGAAGATAATTTTTCATTAATTAAATTTATTTTATTCTCTTATATATTATTTGCTAATAAATTATCTATAAAAATAATTATATTATATTAAAATAAAATAGTTCATGAATTAAATTTATTGCTAAATTGATTTTTATTACAAATATAATTTAATAATTAAATCAATAAAAATTTTATTTGAAATTTATATATTTTGAATAGATTTAAATTTAATTATAATAATTATTAATTATTAAACTAATTTAATTATAAAAATTATTTATAATTTTAGTTAATTAAATATTAAATTAAATTAAATTATTCATAATTCTTATTAATAATTAATATATTAAATAATTAAATAATATATATCTACTTGATAATAAATCAGATTATAAAAAATAGAAATAAAAAAACTACTTTTTGTGATTTTCATGAATTTTAAAAACTAGAAGAAAGACATAACATTAAGTTAACATCATGGTTTAGGACTTGAGTAAGTTTTTGTCTTATAGTATAAAGTTATGACAATCTGTATGTCATATTAACATTTGATTATATTTTGTCCTACAGAAGATCTTGCAAGAGGCAATAACAGCATTATATGTTTTGGTATGTGGGCCTCACATGTGTGGCAAAAATATACAAGTTGCATTATTGATGGAGTTAGATTTCACATACAAGATCGAGACAATCTACTTAGTGCCTATTTGGAACAACTTTTGGAGACCTCAAAAGTACTTTTTTTTACCGTAAAAATCATTTTTGAGAAAAAGTGAGTGTTTAGCTGCAAACTTCAAAAGTACTTTTGAAGTAGAAACAGCTTTTAAAAAAGCTAAAATACATCTTTTTAAAAAGCTAAAATTTGAAACCTTTCAGAAAAGTCCAAATTTTAGCTTTTCCAAAAAGCTATTTTTTAATTGATCCCGTCACTTACGTTTATAACATTAGCAAAACCCTCCAAATTTCCTCTCAACCGTCACTTTCGTTTTCTGCTGCCTTTGTTCTGTTTTGTCTATCCCATCCCTTTGTGCCTCTCAAGGCCTGTCTCCGCATTAGAAGATTCAAACAGCGATAGAGTGTTAGAGAGAGAAAGCGAAGGAGAAAAGGATCGATACTTGAAACCTCATTCATGCTGATATTAACAGGTAACAAATTTCAAATTCTATTTCTCAATCTCTTTGCTTGAAAAATCCCTTTTGCTTCTGGAAAATCGAGTTGGGAAAAGAAAAACCCAATTTTGAAGCCATCCCGTGTGAGTTGGAGTTTCGTTATCTTATTATTGAGCAAAAGAAAAAAATTGTGGCCTAATTCTGTTGGGCTGTCTGTTTAGCATATTTCACTCTCCTTCACCTACCAACACTACATTTTGTTATCCACTGCTTTAAACTCGTATCTCAAGCATTTGCTTTGGCTTTCAGTTTAGTTTATTTCAATCTGCATTTGGCTAGATTTTGTTTCTTTCTTTTGTTCTTTTCTCACTTCGCGTGATTTGAGATCATACGCTCTGTTTGAGGCGGTGTTATATAGTTCTGGTAACGTGTTGCTGGTCTGAATTATGTCAGAATTTTGAGCAGCCCATAATTGAAGACGCCCTTCCGGTTATTTGAATCTGGTGGTAAATTAGAAGTGGTGTTTAAAGGATGTGGGTCATGTGTAGAATTTGGGCTTGATTTTTGTATGCGAAGTGAGTGCAGTAGGAGAAAATGGACATGGCTGATGCAGAGGGTTTAATCGAGGCTGCTGGGAATAGGTTTACTTCTGTGGAATTGATTGGCAGAGGCTCCTTTGGTGATGTCTATAAAGCGTAAGTGTTTACAGCTTGAATGTAGCCATTGTTTTGGTAAAAGAATAGAGCCATTTATTGTCATATACAACTTCTTGTGCTGCTAACATTTATTGAATAGCTTCTACAAGATATAAGAGGTTCTCTTTTTTTAATCCCTTCAACAATGTAAAAGTTTGATTTTTGCAACTTAGAACTGAGTGCATCTATCTATAAGCACTGACTAATGACACAACTACACGGTAGGGTCTCTATTTGATGCTGTCCTGGAGTTCCAGACATTTCTCCATCTGGTTTCTTTCCCTCCATTTCTTGAGCTTTGTTCTGGATGCTCCTGCATCACCTTTTTTTTTTCTGAATCAGGGAAAGGTCTTTAAGTGCTGTACTATATGCCAAATTGAAGTTAACAAGTGGTTGCTGAATGTTTTCTCTGCATTATTGGGATGTTCAGTCTCAAACAGTAAAATTAATGTTATTGCTTGTATGAACAAAAATTTGCATGGGGCCAATATGTTTTATGTAACAGTTATGAATTTTTTTTTCTGTGAGAAAGAAGTTACTCTATTCCAAATGCTTGGGGAAAAAATAAAATCAACGGTAAAAGGAAATTGTATAAAATGTGAAGTGCTATACATTGTATGGAAAGTTGAATATTATTGATGTTAATGTGATAGCACTTCTTATATGCGAAAGCAAGTTTCAGAGCAAAATTGGGGCAAGAAATATGTCTTATTTTGGTTGTTCCTATCTGCTCAGAGGTTTCAGATGTTTGGGTTTTTCATGAAGTCATGGCCATTTGCTTTTCAAAACTAACTTAGAACATGTTGCAATATCTACTATTCTTGACAATAATCTCAAACATTGTGTGGCTGTGCAAAATTTTTGTTGATCACTGGATATTATAAAAGTTTTTTTTTTCCTGAAACGATGGTTATCATCCAATTTGGAGATTGCTTGCTGAGCTTATTCCTCCACTACCCTTCTTGGTTTGCAGGTATGACAAGGAGCTTAGCAAAGATGTTGCAATCAAGGTTATTGATCTCGAAGAATCGTAAGTATATAGAATTGGTTGGATAATGGCATATGCCTTTTTTTTTTTTGGCTCTATGCTATTAGAGGGAGTCTGACTATCTATTTTAAGTCTTTTCAAACAAAAATGTATATTGGCTTCTCAGTCTTAACATTGTAATTGTTTGTGAGATCTCTCTGTGTATGTGTATATGCCTTTCTCTTTGCAGGAACGCCTGGCCCTAGAGGAACTCAATGAATTGCAAATAACAAATATGTAGATAGGTTCCTCAGGCATCTAATTGTAGTTATATGGTAGCTTTTCAAACTTTTGTGTACAATTAGCCCAAGAGACTCCCAAAGACTATTTAAGAAACTGCGATATTAAAAAAAAAAAGGCTTGGCTATGGTTTAAGGACTGGAAGAGTTGTTGAATTTGTTTCCTCTGGATGAAACATCCATATATTGGTGATATGTTTGAATGATTTATTACGTAAATCACCCTTATTATTTGCTGAAAGCCATGTTACATTCTTGATGATGGACATTTCAAACCCTAGGAATTGATATGATATTATTTGTTTAAGTTCTCTTTCGTTATATAAGTATGAAACATTGACAAGTATGTTGCAGAGGGGAAAATAGAGAGGATTTTTTCTATTAAAAACTTAATTATTTGCGGTTTTTCAACATCTATGGTGTGCGTTGTTATGTGGCAACTCAGATTAAAAGAAATCCGCTTTTCATGACCTTTTATGTTGCCAAATAATTGTATTTCTGTTGTCTTGTGTTTTCCTTTGAAAGATATCGGCACGCAAGATTTTTAAAACATGCCTTTCTATCAGTTACATGCATGTTCTTGTCATCTATGAAACATTCTTATGATTGCAACTCTTTTTCTGTATCTGCAGTGAGGATGAAATTGATGACATTCAGAAGGTATTATCTCATACTCTTGGGCGTCTAGCTTGTCGTGAACAAAACAAATTCTTGCTTATTGTGCTTATCTGTTTGACTTTGGTGCCAGGAAATTTCTGTGCTGTCCCAATGTCGGTCTCAGTATATTACAGAGTATTATGGTTCCTATCTCCACCACACGAAACTGTGGATAATAATGGAGTACATGGCTGGTGGTTCTGTTGCTGACCTGGTAGGCTACATGTTTGACTTGTCTCTATGTGGTATATGAAGGTTAACTGTCTTTGGAGCATCTGAATAATTGGATTGCTCTTGTTTTTAATCATAGAATATGTCTTCACTCACAGTGTTTGGACCTATTCTCGATAGCTGTGCTCTTTTATTTGTAGTCATTCTTCAGAAAACTAATGCCAACATCTGCTGCAGCTCCAATCTGGTCCTCCATTGGATGAAATATCAATAGCTTATATTTTACGTGACCTGTTGCATGCGATTGAGTATTTGCACAATGAAGGAAAAATTCACAGAGATATTAAAGGTCTGTTCCCTTTGCATACTTGCATGTTGTTGTCCTTGGCAATTGGAATTTTCTTCGAGCATACTGTCAGAATGATTTTTGTTGATTATGCACTTATTTGATATTGCCTTGCTGCATGCTCGTCCTATTTTTGTTTACCCCTGTTCGTTGCATTAAGTTTCTTTGATTTATGACAAACTATGCAATATTTTGGCAGCGGCGAACATTTTGCTCAGCGAGCGTGGTGATGTTAAGGTATTTTCTGTTTTACAATGGGTTTATAAGAATTATATACAAAACTGCGATCAATCATACCCAAATTTTGCATAAAAATTGGGTTCTGGTTTGTGCATTTATTTGACATTCTGAATTACCTTATGACTTTATGATAGGTTGCAGATTTTGGTGTTTCTGCTCAATTGACAAGAACTATATCTAGGAGAAAGGTAATACCTCTTCTGCAGACAAACTTATTTTTGTAACCATACAATAGACCTCTTACTAGGATAGTCCTGTGAATTTATTTCATTTTTAGCGGGGCCTCCTGTTTGAGGGACCTTTGCTTCTAATGTCAAACTGATCTTCACTGGCCTATCTATGCTTGTATGCATGTTTATTCAATGAAACATGCTACATATGCTTTTGACCAAAATCATTGAAAGCTATCTCAAATAATTGCGAATGCAAATTAGTGATTTCAGAAACCATAATAGATTTTCACCTTTATCAGAATTTAGGGTTTCAAGGTACCCACTTTATTGACACTTAATAGGATATATATACATAAAGAGTACAACATAGATTAGGAAACAAATCTCCCAATCCCACTGAACTAGGAATATAACCATATCTAAGGATCCCTTACTTTTAGGGATCCTAATACATATGCTATATCTGATATTTACCTCCTATGTTTGATATTTATCTAATACAGTATCTATACTTATTAGAGCAGATTCTCACACTCTCCCTCAAGCTGGTGAATAGGAATTTTTCATTCCCAGCTTGGATACCATGTTATCAAATATTGAGCTACTCAATCCTTTAGTGAGAATGTCAGCAAGTTGTCCCTGTGTTGGCAGATACGGAGTGCATATCAAACCACTGTCTAACTTCTCCTTGATGAAATGTCTATGCATCTCAATGTGCTTAGTCCTATCATGTTGAACTGGGTTGTGGGCTATGCTTATTGCTGATTTATTATCGCTATAAAGCCTCATAGGAGCATCCCACTTAATCTTTAAGTCTTCTAGAATGATTTTCACCCAAAGCAATTCACATATACCTTGTGTCATAGCACGAAATTCTGCTTCTGCACTAGATCGTGCTACTACCCCCTGTTTTTTACTTCTCCATGTGATCAGATTTC
>JANIJH010000133.1:121274-138228 GCA_024520975.1 Erythroxylum areolatum
TCACCCAAAGCAATTCACATATACCTTGTGCCATAGCACGAAATTTTGCTTTTGCACTAGATCGTGCCACTACCCCTTGTTTTTTACTTCTCCGTGTGATTAGATTCCCTCCAAGAAAGGTACAGTGACCCGACGTAGATCTTCTATCCACTATTGATCCTACATAGTCAGCATCGGTATATGCTTCAAGTGTCATATCTCCATTTCTTTTGAACAAAATCCCTCTTCCTGGAGTTCCTTTAAGGTATTGCAAAATTCTATGTGCGGCCTGTAAGTGAATTTCTTTGGGACTATTCATAAACTGGCTTACCACGCTTACCGCATAGGCTATATCAGGTTTGGTATGAGCCAAGTAAATTAGTCATCCTACAAGTCGTTGATACATTTCCCTATTGACTGAAACATCTTCCTCTGCTTTTCCCAGCTTAACGTTCGGCTCCATGGGTGTATGTAAGGGTTTACATGTAGCCTTCCTTGTCTCCCTAAGTAAATCGATAACATACTTCTATTGGGATATAAAAATTCCTCTCCTGGAGTGTGATACTTCAATTCCGAGAAAATACCTTAACCTTCCCAAGGTCTTAATCTCAAACTCCTTAGGTAAACAATTACTCAAGATTTACTGCTCTATCTCATAATCTCCTGTGAGTATGATGTCACTCACGTAGACTAGTAATATTGTTACTTTCCCTGTGGTTGAATGCTTAATGAACAAGTTGTGATCTCCTTGACTTTGCGTATATCTTATAGATAACATGACTCTTGCAAATCTGCCAAACCAGGCCTGAGGGGATTGTTTCAATCTATACAAAGCTTTATTCAACTTACATACAGTATTGGTGGCCACTTTTGCTTCATACCCTAGTGGGACCTCCATGTAAATCTCCTCTGTTAATTCCACATGCAGAAATGCATTCTTTAAATCAAATTGTTGTAGTTCGCAGCCTCGGTTTGCTGCTAGAGATAAAATTACTCTAACTATATTCATCTTAGCCACAGGAGCAAATGTTTCTAGATAATCAATCCCATAAGTCTGAGTGTATCCTTTGGCTACCAATCTTGCCTTGTACCTTTCAATCGACCTATCAGCCCTATATTTTACTGTATACACCCATTTGCAGCCCACCGGCCTTTTTCCAGTTGGCAATTTCACCAAACTCTAGGTTTTATTCTTTCTTAGTGCCTCCATCTCCATATCCATGGCTTGTTTCCATTTTTCATTAGACAATGCTTCAGATAAGGTTGTAGGAATGGTTGTGGTATTGAGGTTTACAAGAAAGGCTTTAAATGTTGGTGAGAAATTTTGAAAAGACAAGTAGTGTGAGAGTGGGTATAACGGCCTTTTAGTGCATGTTCTAGTTCCTTTTCTAATGGCAATAGGTTGAATCTGCACTTCAGTTTCAGTTTGCAAAGTAGGGAAATCAGAAATTGTTACCTCATTTGAGGAATCTGGTTTAGATTCTTGTACATGCATAGATTCCGAATTAACCACTTTCTGCTTTGAGTACACCTTTCCAAATCTCACATCTTCAGAAGCAGATTTTAAGTTCAGAAATGGGTTTGGTTTCGGTTTCAGTAGATCTGGTTGAATTGAAGGTATTGGACTGATTTGACTGGGTTTAGATATAAGTAAAAGATCATTTTCCAACACTCCAAGAAAGAACTCCTTATCTTCCTTGAGATTTTTCCTCTGAAGATAAGGTTGGACAAAATAGGCTTCTTGTTCATTAAAGGTGACATCTCGGGACACATGAAATTTCTTAGGAGGAGGATGATAGCACTTATACCCTTTTTGAGTTGATGACTACCCTACAAAGATACACTTCAGTACTCTAGGATCCAATTTCTCACAGTTTTGGCCGTGAATATGAACAAAGGACACACACGCAAAAATGCAAGGTACAAGATTGTTTGTAGTAGATATATGTGGGTAGAATGAAGAGAGTATCTCTGTTGTACTTTTGAATCCTAGGACTCTAGGGGTTAGTTTGTTAATGAGATGAGTGGTTGTTAGGACTGCTTCCTCCCAAAAATATTTTGTTACATTTTTCTGAAATATCAATGCTCGTGTTTGGTCTAAAAGGTGTCCATTTTTCCTCTTTGCCACCCCGTTTTGTTGAGGTGTTTTGACACCAGAAGACTCATGAATTATCCCTTCTTTTTGACAAAAGACAGTAAGAGTTTGGTTGAAGTAGTCTTTGGCATTGTTGGATCTAAGTTTCTTGATTTTTATACCAAACTGATTTTTTACCATAGAGATGAAATGTGGAAGTACAGAACTCACTTCATACTTGTGTTTGAGCAAGAAAACTTAGGTAACTCTAGTGCAATCATTACTAAAAGTTACAAACCACCATGCCCTTGACACATTTGAAGCGGTTGAGGGTCCTCAAATATTAGCATGAATAAGATAGAAAGGAAAAATGCTTCTTTTATTGCTAATAAGAAAAGGTATACGCTTGTGTTTAGCAAGTTCACACACCTCACAATGAAGACGCGCGAAATTTAGCTTTGTAAACAAAGTAGGAAACAAAGACTGAATAATCCTAAACGATGGATGACCTAACCTACGATGATGTAAGAAGATTTTTTCTTTATTTGTCAACATTGATTCAGACAAGAATGAGTAGGGTGATCTGCTCTTGGATAGGTTTGATCCGTTAGTTTTCTCAAGATAGTAGAGGCCATCCCGTTCTCTAGCACTTCCAATCATCTTCCTCGAATTCCTCTCCTGAAATAAACAATGACTTGATTGAAATGTAACATTACAAAGTAAATCAAGTGTGAGTTTCCACACAGATATTAGATTTGTGGCTAGCTTAAGGACATGGAGCACATTTCTCAACGTTATGTATGGGTTTATTTTGACATCTCCTATGCCAGCTACTATTGCTAACGATCCGTCTGTCGTGGTTATCTTCTTATTGCTTGGGCAAGGGGAATAGGTAGTAAAGTGTTTGGAGGAATAAGTCATGTGGTCAATAGCTCCTGAATCCATAATCCAAGATTGCTGAAAAACCTTATCTGAAACATTTAATCCAGCTGAATCAGAACACATACCGGAATGCACAAAAGTGCATGTACCTGCAGATTTCTCTGTGTTGCTAACAAATGCTCTCATCTTTTCAACTTCATCTTGGTTAAAACCCTTTGTGTCTTGTCTGTCTTCCTGTTGGGATGTACTTGTAGCAACCTGCACTTGTCCATTACCCCTAGGTTGATATCCTTTTTGTCCCCATTCACGGCTAGGGGGCTTTCCATGCAACTTCCAGCATTTCTCCCTTGTATGGCGTGGCTTTTTGCAGTAGCTACACCATAGGTCATCATGGTTTTCGAACTTGGATTGATTCCCTTTTTCGGTTTCTGCATCAAATCTTTTCCTAGCCTGCTTTTCACTCCTAGCTACCATAGCTGAACCATCAGAAGGTTGAGAATTAAGCATTAAATTCCTCCAACTTTTCACTTTGAATAATAGCCACTACCTTATTAAAGCATGGAACTTTGTGCTTTCCGAGTATTTAGATCCTTATTTGATCAAAACTCGGAATTTAATCCAACCAGAAAGTCATAAACTCTATCCTGTTCAATGAACTCCTTTAGTATAGCTGCATCATCTGGACACTTGGTCTGAATCACTTAATAATGATCAAGTTCCTGCCATAATGACTTCAACTTATTGGCATATTCTGTCGCAGATTTGTTCTCTTGTTTAGAGGCAACAATCTTGACTTTTACTTCATACACTTGAGCTGCATCCCTAGCTTTTGAGTATGTCTGCTGAATTGCATCCCAAGTATTTTTGACTGTAGCCATGAACATCATCGTATCACTTATTTCAGGCGTCATTGAGTTCCAAAGCCACGCCATGATCAACGAGTCCTCCTCATCCCATGCTTCAAAACCTAGATCTTCTGGCCTTGGTCCAGTTCCTAACAAGTAACTGATCTTTCCTTTGCCTTTCAAAATAGTTCAAACAAGTTGTGAGCACTTGAGGTAATTTTTTCCATCCAATTTGTAGGCAGTTTGAATAATTTGTAACTCTACCGAAGATTGAATCTTGGTTACTTCATCTGATGAAGCCACAATTATTGAACCACTCTCCTTGGTTTCTGTCATTGTTTTTACCGAAACTAATTAGTGATGAAGGCTGATTCAGGAGCAAAGGAACAAGGATTTCGACGAAAGAAGAATAGAACAGCAATAAAGGCTCTAATCAGTGATGAAGGCTGATGTAGGAACAAAGGAAAAGGATTTTGAAGAAAGAAGAAGAAGAGAACAGCAATGACCGCTCAATCCCCTCTTTATTTTTCCCAGAAAAATTCGAGCCTAAAGCTCTTATACCATATCAGAATTTAGGGTTTCAAGGTACCCATTATATTGACACTTTGTGTGTGTATATATATATATATATATACAGTACAACATAGATTAGGAAACAAATCTCCTAATCTCACTGAACTAGGAATCTAACCATATCTGAGGATCCCTTATTTTTAGGGATCTTTATACATATCCTATATCTGATATTTATCTCCTATGCTTGATATTTATCTAATACAGTATCTATACTTATTAGAACAGATTCTCACAACCTTCATATAACTTGACTTCACATTAATGCATGTTTACGAGGTAACTAAACAGAAGATAGTTGTTGTTAAGTGTGATAAATATCTCACATCGATTAGGAACAAGAGCATTACCAGCATTATAAAGTTTTTTGGCAATTCTTCCCCCTTATGGTGCTTTTTGGAATGGAATGTCTAGTCCTACAAACTTATTACCTGAAATGGCCATTCCAGGGCATAAGGGGAGTGTATTAAGTGTGATAAATATCCCACATTGACTAGGAAGCAATGAATTACAAGCTTTGTAACGCTTGAGCAATCCTCCCTTTTTAAGGTGCCCTTGGGGTGGCGTTAGGTCTAGTTTTATCAGTTGTTTTGTTTGTGATTATTTCTTAACTACTATTGCCACATCAGACAATGACTTTTGAGGGATTTCTTTTCTATCACAATTTTCCTTTTTGCCTCTTCTTTAATATGCATTATAGGATCTGTTGAATGAATTGAATTAGCCAATCTTTTCTTTCATCACTTGTTCTTACTTTGCAATGTGATGATATTCAGATATGATTCAAGCGTCTGTTAAATACTGCACTAATTTAGTTAATAATTGCAGACTTTTGTAGGAACTCCATTTTGGATGGCTCCTGAGGTAATTCAGAATTCAGAAGGGTACAATGAAAAGGTATTATGACCTCTCTTGTTTTGGTTTGCGGGTAGTTGTGTTACAATCTTGTATGCAATCTCTACTTCTCCCTTATCTAACTTACAATCCATGTACATGATCACCTGAAGTCCTTACATAATGCAGGCAGATATCTGGTCTCTGGGGATAACTGCAATAGAAATGGCAAAAGGGGAGCCTCCACTTGCTGATCTTCATCCAATGAGGGTCCTTTTTATCATACCTAGAGAAAATCCACCACAGGTTCTCATTATTCTTTTTTAATTTCTTTAGGGGTTGGTTTTTGCCTGATTAAATACTCGTAAAGTACCATTGTTCACTGTTCAAAAATTGCGTTCCTTCTGCAGCTAGATGAGCATTTTTCTCGTGTTATGAAAGACTTCGTGTCATTATGTTTAAAGAAACTTCCTGCCGAGGCAAGTTTACACTCCTTTTACTTAATTTCTCTCTCTTCATAAATACTCATTTTCCATGAGAGTGGAGATGTGACCAATTGAATGTTTATAAATGCTTGTTCTTGGGTTATGTTTCATGAATTGGGAATTTTAGCATTTCAATGGAATATGGTTGGCATGAGCACAATTAAATATTCCAATTATTTATTAGATGTAAGGTAGGCCAATGATCTCAACAAATATGCTAAACTAAATTGGTAATTGTTTGGATTGCTGCTGATTGATACCAACTCACAGCCATATATTGAACAACTCAAGCTGCAAAGTATATTGGAAAGTGATTCGAGAAATGTGGGAAGGAAATGGGTGTCTTTTCTTCAATTTAAGTTTCTGAACGCAGAAGTATTTATTTAGTTGTTGAAATTACACATTAGTAACACTGGGGATTATTGGGATTGGATTTGTCAACATGTCCTTTAGCTGTAGACATTCATAAAGCCTTATTCTGGTGAGATAATTTTAAAGTTAATCGAGGCACATGAGCAAAAAGACAGTGAGTTTCTGAGAAGATACTACCAAATTGACTTGTTTAAATTAGGAGTTGCGCTGAATTACAGTGGTCAATCCACAGTGGAGTTCTAGTTGTATAGAGATTGCTTTTGAAGTATCTTAGATTATTTTATTTGGAAGAAGTCCATCAGTATCATTTTCCCCTGCCACTTATGAGGTGTGGACTTGAATGGGCTTGTTAGGTATCCCGTTTGATTTTATAGTTGTAACCGAAATTTGTTAGATATTTGAAGCAGTGTGGGATTATTCTTCACCCAATTTTGGCTTAACTAATGTGGCTGCCCTGTTTGCATTGCTCAATAGTCATTCTTCATTCCTTGTGTGGAGTTCTATAGTTGGATTTTTTTTCTCTTGGAACAGTTTTAAAGATATGGGTGAGAAGAATCCCTCCTTCCAACTTTTGAACTTAGTTTTACAGCACAAAGTATATGAAAAAGGAAAACAGACCCTTTACTCACCTGTTTGGTTTTTTGCTCTGGGATTATTTCTTAATGTGGACAACTGGTTTACTGTAATCATGTCCTAACTGCTTTTTGGTTGGGATCCCTTGACTGAAACTACTTTTATGGCTCTGGAGCCAATGTATAGAAAGTTTGGAGATTGTTTAGGTCATTTGAAGCCAAGCACAATTGTTATCTTTTGTTTACTTTCAAGGTATATTGAACCTGTGACATTACTTTTCCACCTGTTATGCACTTGAGTGGTCATATTTTATTCCCCTTCATGATAGGAGATCGTGTAAAGTTTGAAGAAGTCTTTCCTAGTGAATTGCAAGCGCTTACTACTCCTTAGGAAGTCCTGTTAGTCACTACCAGATCTTTTGATCTTCTTAACATGGATATTTACTAACTAAACTCCGATTTTCAGAGGCCAAGTGCTAAGGAACTCTTGAAGCATCGTTTTATTAGAAATGCAAGAAAGAGCCCAAGGCTTTTGGAAAGAATAAGGTGCGAATTTCTGCTGTAGAGTAATTCTGCTTTAACTGTTTTGCAAGATGCTTTTTATGTTAAATGATTCAAGTCATTATTTCTGACATGTAACTGGGTCTAGTATATAATGTTAGAAAGGGTCTTAAAACATTGTATCTTGTACTGTTTCTCCTGGAAAAATTCCTGATACTTTTTTTTTTTTTCCGAAAATTGAAAAATTCCTGATACTTCTTTGAGTTAGCTACAGAATTATGGTTCTTGTCACATGGATTAGAACATATTATTTATGCCCGTGCAATCTTACAGAGAGCGTCCCAAATACCAAATAAAAGATGCTGAAACCCCCAGGAATGGTTCAAATGCTATTGGTGAGACGTCTGGTACGGTGAAGGTGATACGAGATGTAAAGGCTGAAGGAACTGTACATTCTAGGTTGGTTGAGTTTGTTTGCTACCAGACTTTTTCAATTTTTTGTTGTCTTTCAGACTGACATTTGTGAATCTTAGCAGTCACGGGAAAATCCTAAAAAACGCTGGATGGGATTTCAGTATTGGTGGATCACAGGGTACCGGAACAATTAGAAGTGCTGGAAGACCACCTCAGATTGGAGAGAAGAAGTCAGAATTTTCACACAATAGGGTTAGCCAAAGAAGATATTTAGAGATTGGTAACCATTTGTCGTCTATCCATGGAAATGCTCATCAGGAATCTCCAGAGATTACTTTTGCAAAAGATGCTCGAGATTCATATCATGACGAACATCAAAATAATTCCAATGATGATGTATGCCTTTTCACCCTCTCTTTCTCATGATTTTTTGTTCATCTCTTACATATTGGGTCCTGAATTCGCAAAATTGACCTTTTATGGGTTAAGAGTTGAGCAATGTTGTTGAAGAAAAAACAAAGATAAAAAATGAGTTGAAGGAGGGTGAAGGGGGGTGGGTGAAGGATTTGAGGAATTCATAAGTTGTCTTGTCTTCAATGTTGGGTTAACTGGCCTATCAGTGCTTTTAGGGAAGATGACTTGTTTAAGGCACATTTATTCCTCCACGATGCTTCCACCTTCATTATAACACAATAGTGATCTGGTGAAAGTAAATTCCATTGCTCAGTCATAAAATTTAGGGTTAATTCCATTGCTCAGTCATAGAATTTAGGGTTACATTTCTTAAGTTGAATTTATGGTTTTAACTGCCAGGATGAAGTAAGTGGGACCGGAACTGTTGTCATTAGGAGTCCCAGAGGGTATCAGTCATCGGCTGTGTTCCAAGATCAGGGCAGTCAGGTATCATTTGTCTTCCCAAGAATTGAAAATGGCTGTTCATTTTCTTTCAGCTCTGCTTACCCATTTATTCCATTATTGTTAATTTTCTGTGCAGTCTGACAACGTATATGCTTCTCTTGAAGATGCTTCTACCAGTGGAACTGTTGTTTTCCGTAGCCAACATGATGAATCCGATTTCCCTCGGACTCCTAAATCCAGACTAGGAATACAAGAGAGAACCTCAAGTTCCTCATTGGAGGACAGTGCATTGAATCTTGCTGAGGTTATTCCTACTACTTATGTGCAAATGACTTACATTATAAGCTGAATCCTAAGTGTTGAACCATTCTAGCACATCACGAAACAAATAAAGTGTTTGGGTTGAGTGATTTTTCAATGAATTGGCTTCATGTGACTGCTAGAGTTACCATATGGATCATTCTTAAGTCTCACCCAACAGCTTGAGCTAATTGGTAAATGTCTCGATGGCAATAATTAACAAAACATTATGGGCCATTGATGATGTTGCAGCTTGGATAACTTTTTTATGATGCGGCTAGTAATTGATTGTTTGCTTTAAATTTGAAATGCAATTTTGTACAGTTTTCTTGAACCATATTTTTGTAAATCAAGTCTTTGACCTTTTCCTGATTTTCCCTTTTTATCTTTTTTCTTTTACCTATGTTGAGAAAATCTTTGGCTGATACCTGTCCAGGCAAAAGCTGCATTTCAAGGAGGTCTGCAGAAGGGAAATATTAGGGAAAGATCTGCAGTGAGCAAGCTAAATAATGATGGCCATGAAAATAAAAGAAGAGAGCAAATGACAAATAGCTCTGATTCTTCTAGGTGTATATTATTTGATACATCTGTAACTTTTGGCTTGAGAAGATGGAGTTAGTTCATTGTTGTTTATTAATGAGAAATTCTCTGCTGCAGAAATTCTCATGACTACTTTGATGCACCGAAAGTACTCTCAAGATCACGTCAATTGAGAGAAGATGAAGAAAGTGCAAGAATAGCATCATCGACGGTCCCTTTGTCTGTTTTGCTTATCCCATCTGTAAAAGAGGTAAACATTCAGAAACAGATCCATGCAATTCTTCATGGTAATGTTGAGATATTCTTTCTCAAATCATCTTCACAGATTTTGAAGAGCTGCTTTTAGATGCAAACTTGTTCTTATACAAAATAGTGTTCCTGATGCTAGTTTGATAGTTGTTTAGATGAACTTCAAGCTTGACTATCTACGTCAGAGAAACTAAAGCCTTCAAAGTTTCATCAGTATAATGTGTATGAGCTGTATATAGATAGTCAGGACTGACTATAGGGAAAGATATTCAGAGCTCATAATAGTAAAAGTTCCTGGTCAGCATAATGGGTTTGACAATGAATGACTAACTTACAGAACTAATTCATGGCCTTGGTGCTCTGCATAGCTTTTTGATATGCTGCCAAGAGTTTGTTTTTGGTCCTTGTAAGCCAGGATTGTAACATCTGCAATTTATTTCGTGTCAACCTATCTTGCCCTACAATTTTTAATGTATTTACTTATCTTTTTCTGATGACTTATTATAAAATAGTAACTTAGTGCTGTGGGACACATGCTCTTAGTTTTATTATTTTCTTGTTGGCTAGCTCTGTGCATTAGCTTCATTTAGTTTGACGTGTACAATGTAGGCAGTTGATGATGATTCAGAAGGATCGGTTGTGAAAGCAGTTACTAGTGCATTAGTAAATATGGAGCGGAAGAAGCCTGGATCTTGTGACGTCCTTGTCAGAAATTTGCTTCAACAATTAGCAAGGTTCTAAGAAGTTTACATAAAGTTAAAAGAAAATTGCCTTTTTATTTGCGTTTTACTACTAGTGCCTTCTTATGATGTCAATTGAAGTAATATAGGTTAAGTTACTGAATAAAAGTAATTTTTTGCAGCTCCAAGGAGCCTTCAATGAAAGATTTACAGGAGCTTGCTGCTCTCCTGTTCACCAGGATCAAGACACCTCATGAAGGGACACAACATTTAAACTCTGAAACTGATACCAGAAAAAAGCAACAAGTCAAAGATTTTACTTCAAATGCCAATATGAGTCCCCTTGCGAGGTTTTTACTATCAAGGTTAGTCTAATTTCAACCTTGAGCATTTTGGTTTTCAAAATGGGGAAACTGTGAATGCTTCCTGCTCTATGAGCAGCTGTGGCATATAAGAAATTTTACCTATTCGTGCATTCTTCCCTTTTTGATTGTGATCTAGTAAACTTCTTTTTACTTGTACATGTACGTTTAGGGGACATTAACCCCAGACAAGTTGATGATTATGACATTAGCCAAAACACACTTGCCATCTTTCACACAAGTGAACAAAAAATATCCTTATGAACATACAGTGTTACAAGACAATCATAGCCTGACGCTTCCTGTAACCCAATTGAAGATTTGAATCTAACACTTCTTGACGATTCCCAACCACGAAGCTTTCCCTGAATCTCAGAATACGTCCTTGTAAGCACGTATTCTTGAAAATTGTTGTTTTCTGAATTGATCATTTGTCTGAATGTAGATGGCAAGGGCACGTTTCACGGGATGCCAATTGAAATTGAATGATGAGATTGGAGTCGGATAACATATTTATTTTGTAGCAATGTCAACTGGTGATGCATTCTTTCAGATATGATGTACATATCATTGTAAGAAATTGGCTTGCCGTATTACCATTATTTTCCTTCTCTACAGTTTTGTCTTTATTTATTTTGCAACATACGAATGAATTGCTGTGTAATTAGATGGCTTGTCGATTTTATAAACATACAAGTTTGATGACCACTAATTGCATGTATTAGTGATTTCTGGAACTTAAATTTTGTTTATTATAGCCTATTGATTTTGCTATTCAATTATATTAACTTCATTCGATGGAATCGGAAAGCTTACCCTATGAAGCCCACATTACTGGTCCTTTAGTTTTAATTCCTCTCTGATCTCAATGCGCCTTAATTTCAGAAAATCAATTCAATTAATCAGAATGTTGATTAAAGTATAGTACTCAATTTATTCGAGTTCTGCCACAAAGTTGGGAGTGGACAAAAACATGCATGTCAGTAGTGGAGTAACGTTAAAGAAAAGATCTTTTTATATATATGTATATATCTCTGTGTGTGTTAAAAGTGATAAACATTTTATTATCGACTGCTCAGTATTAATAACATTTCAATTCCATTTTATTACGTTTTTTTTGTTATGATTTATGTATAAGAGGAATAATATGAAAGCCATCGAGTTTGCTAGCACTGCAATTACAATTAAATAGAATCGAAAGTTTAAAATGTTGTTTGTGATCTTGCAACTACTCACATATGAATTAATTTAGAAAAAAAGAAAAAATTATCAATTTTGTGAAAAGTTAGAGAAATATAATTTAAATTATGTATAAATATTGAACCTTGAGTCATACAAATTATAAATTTAAGAATTGACCTTTAAAACAAATCTATAGTAAAAAAAAAAACTCAAAATCCCTCGATTTTTATCCAAGTTAAATATTAATGTATTCGAAGAAAATTAATATTTGATAAATAGTTTTTTATAGGTCCTAAGAGTTAATTGAAAATTTTTAATTCAAATAAATTTTTTGAATTTTGATTATTTAAATAGCTATTATGGAAATATATTTAATGGTTAAATAATAATATTAGTTTTTTGTTCTATTTACCTTTTATAAACTATAGGAGAAGTAATATTCAAAAAAAGAAACTATAGGAGAAGCATACCTTTGTCAAATATGAGGGAGTGGAATATCTTTCATTAAAGAAAGTTTTTCCCTTTATATATAAGGTGGATACTTGCCCATGCATCTTTCAGAATTTAGGTCTCTCAGCTGCTTTGTATCTTACAATAAAAATAATAGTATATGCCGCTACGATCCACGTGATAGCTTTGTATCTGGACAGAATGAAGTCCTATGGCTCCCCCCCTTGATGTAGGGATTATTGAATTCAGCAAACTATCAAGTTCAGAAGTATGCCTTTCTGACTAATTATGTGCGCCAGAAAGACAAATATTTTATCAAATACTAACTGCAAGATCTATCCAAGCTACATACAATAAGGGATCTGCGTCAGGTGATCAGACTCGAGCTAAAGAAAGTTATAACATCGTTTCATACAAGATCAAAAATTAACTGCATATTGCCCTTCTCATTCCACTGGCAAGAGGTTGTAAACAGTACTCGGATATCATCACTAGATGAAGAATTACTAGGTGTCTCCCAACTTCAAGATGGGGGCAACATATATAAAGCTGATCTAGTTGCTCAATCGAGTAAACTGTTACAAAACTTGAGCCCTCTCGTCTCTCTGATTAATTTGCACTAGTTGGCTTCATCATCTCCTTCGAGATGGTTGCTTTGCAGGAGTTAGCTTTCTGAAGGCCGCATGCAGAATCATAACTGAAAAGAATACAGAAACCAAAAGTCATGTAAAGGAAAACAGAAGTTATTGAATGAAAAAGATTGGTCTTGCAGGTCCAAGTCATCATTGGAAACTAGGGGAAAACAGTTGACCAGTACTATATGTCAATGCTTGATTACTGATTTCCTGATATAGAGCAAAGTACTATATGTCAATGCTTGATTACTGATTTCCTGATATAGAGCAAAGTATAAGTGTATAAATAGAGAGCTTGTAAATAATATATGGTACAAGTAATTGGTATAGCCGACATCTCTCTTTCTAAGCCTGTGTTTCTAACCCTAGCCACCACCCTTCCTTCTAAATCCTAAGCTGCAACTAGACTCCTTTTCTTAGTAAACCATGATTAGAAAAAAAAAAAAATCATAACCTACTTCCCAAATAGGATTAGGTCGAAGAACGTGAACTCACTTTACAAATCACTACCCTAAAGCTAGGTAGACTAATTATTTTGCATTGAGAGCATCTTGCAAGAGAATAAAATATTTATCCTCTGTCAATTTAAAGAATATAAGCTTTGTATGTGTTTTGCGCCTTTTCTGCACATCCTAAAGGCAATTTAGAACCACCGACCTTATTGCTAGATTGGCCTCCAGAATCCACAATATAAAATAGGTAGTGGCAAGCAAATCCATCAAAATATTTATTATTACCTGCATAACTGACAGCAAATGCATAAAAGAGAGCCGTCTGGACGTTTAAGAGTATTAGAATAACCGCAGTTGCTGCAATGATGAGACAATACAGTCAAGCATGCAAAGAAAATAATTGTCATTGCCCACCACTATCTTGCTACTGCCCTTGATTAAACATCACAGAATAGAGTCCCCATTAAATCCACACAAGTCCCAAAACATAAGGAAAATCATAAAAAGGTACTGAAGGTGATTCTCGATTGGTGCAATTGAAATAATCAACAAGACATACCCCTTTTGAAGCAAGAATTCCTCACATCAAATAAAAATAAATCATACGAACAAAATTTTTGCAAAATATCAGTCACCAATCAAGTTAACAGCTGAAGTTGCAACCACAAAAGAAGATCGAAACCATTTCTGGCCAATATTCCTTTAGAGCAGTCTGCTATTCCTACTTTGCACACTGGAATGGTTTATCTACACAAGTTCAAAGCTACTGAGCTGAAGGGCCAAGAAAAAATCATTTCACTTTGAGAGCCAAAACGACTGACGAAAATGGCCCACTCACCACACTGAGCAGCACGAACCAAAACATGGCGGATGGTGGGGTACCGATCCCATCCCCATTTATCGCTACAGAACTTAAAAGTATCCCATACTGCCAAACTTGATAGCAGTCCAATCAGAGCAAGTGGCATTTGATACCTAAAACAGCAACATCATTCACCAAGTCATTGGAACAGACAGATAAGAAGAAGAAGTTCATATGTCATGTCGAAAAGACAACAATTTAGAACCTTCCCCTCAATTTAGCCCAAACCCACACTTATCCTGGTTGATATAAAACAAATGGAAGACGAAAACAATACCCACATTGATTTTGGTTACTACATGTTGTACCAAATTGAAGTATGCACCTCATTCCACAATATATAAATATTTCATAGCATTTCCTCAATTTTCATCCGAAACCAAACATATAACCACTAAACTCGCACATAAACATAAATACATGTAAAGAGATAGAGAGAGTACAATACAGAGTACAAGCAAAGAAGAGAATGAAGAGAGAAGCGTAATTTCTAGCATAACGCTTGACATTTTCATGAACACGAAGCCTGGCCTGGTGAGACCCGCACGGCAACGAATAGGACCCACAATCCCCAAAAAACGAGCGAGTCCAAGAAGGAGTTTGGACGGAGAAGTCATCGGTGGTGAGCTTAGAGAAGGGATTGAGAGTGAAGACAGAGAGCAAAGTAAGGACATGAGAAAATAAAGAAACGAAGAAGCCACCGGTTACGCTAGTAGTTGAAGGGGTGGTATCGGAGTGCGTGGTGGAGGCAGCGTTGGTGGTGGTTGTGCTGGTGGTGGAGGTTTGGTCGAGAATTTCGAGGTAGCCGGAGTCTCGGAGCCATGACTCGAAGGCGGGGTCTGGGACGGTAAGAGATAGTGGGTTGCCTGAGAATACCATTTTCCCAACCACCGTTTTGTCACCTGACCCGCTTCACCTTTAGCAGGACTTGTTATATTAATATATAAGGAATCTTATAAATAAGTGACAATTATTAAATTAAATAAGAATTATTATTTGAGATAAATAAATATATAAAAGGAAGAAATCAGGAAAGATAGTTTACGAGCCCAGCCCAACAAGTTTCGTTTAGGCCTTTGGAAGCACCATCATACCTATGATAGTACAAGACCAGCCCAATAAGTTTAGTTTAGTTTAGACCTTTGTAATCGATGTAAATAAAAATAGACATTAGATCCTTTGTCCCAAATATCCCGTTTTAATCATGTTTTCGCTTCAAAAAAACATAAACAGACATAAACCCCGTTTCAATCCTGTTTTCGCCTAAAAAATATATAACGATGTCATTTTGGGGCGAGAATGTTAAGGATTAACGCAGAATTCTAGTAAGTTTGTTAGTCATATTCGTTCCGTTTCACTAGTGTTTATTACTTAGTCAAAAGTCAGATACTTGGTGTCCTGATTTTTTTCTTTGTTACTGTGAGTTCCTGAATTTAGGAAGCATTTTTTGAATGTGTTTGTCATTGCTTTGATCTATGATGTTCTGTTATCTTTTTTACTTGTATTTAAGGAGACACAAATAGAATAAACATTATTTGAAGTTTATATCTTGAGTGCCCTTCAGGTGCTAGATAAAATTTATGTGAGAACTTTGTTCTGTTTTTTTGCCCACCCACTCTTTTTCTTTACACCTAGTATCAGAGTCTTGTTCTAGGCCCATGCAAAGTCTTGTAATTATAGCGCCCCACTTCTGCATAACCCGAATCCGACATTGATAGTGATATTCGAGTCCATCCCTCGCGAGGGTGACATGCTAGAATACTTAACATATTCATAAATCGGCATAAATTTTTTTTTGAACCACAAACATTTTATACAGAAATCGATACTCAAATTGGATCTATTTCATTCATAAACATTTTTAATCCACACAATAAAGTCAATAAAATTTCAATGTCATTTGGGTCCATTACAAAAACAGAAGACTTGAAGTCATAATTTTATTACACTTCAAAATCATTTACTAACATTTCCAATATGGAAAGTTGATACAATCATTACTGAGAACACAATCTGATATAAATACAAGAAATAAGAATGCAGATGCGAGCTGATCCTGACCTCTACCTCATACTTGAATGCAGTAGGTAAACTTCCGTTTGTCTAACGGGGTGCTCTTTTGAGTCTGAAAAATATTTGCAAATTTTGGGTGAGTTTTGCGAACTCAATGAGTGACCATCATCGATGGCTCACCCAATCACATAACACATAATTCATATTCACGTCATTTCATATTTCACATTCAATGCAATTTGATCATTCATATTATGCATATGCAGTGCACATGAGACCCACTTTCTATTTATTACTTTGTTGTGACCGAGAGCCTAAAATGTTCCATATAGGGCTCATTGATACCGTCCCATATAGGGCTCATTAAACATTGAGCCTGAGACTTTGAATCACTTTTGAGCTCGAGGCTCTTTTTCACAGTTGAGTTTTAAGCTCTGATCGGTGGCTACTCTGGTTACAACTGCCATTATATTTCATGCATTCTGAAATGGAATGCATCAATTATATTTGCATATTCCCATTCACCCACATTCACATGCAATGAGCACTTCAATATTTCTTTTCATTCAACACATTCATCGGACCTCCTGTTTGGAAACCAACACAGTCAAATACTTTCACATAATCATTCAGAAATCAATCAATATAAAAAAAATCAAACAAAGCAAATGGTGGAATAAGACAATCTAGGTCTACTCACAGTACGCTCCAGATTAGCATTTGCTTTCAAATTCTGGGAACGCCTGAATACGGACACTTTACTTGCACAACCCATTTATGCAATACACAATTCACACACGTTACAAAACTCATTTATGCACAAATAGCTATATGGACTAT
>JANIJH010000134.1:0-28508 GCA_024520975.1 Erythroxylum areolatum
TAATTATTTAATAAAATTTATTATATTAAATATTATTATATTCTATTTGATATATTAATATTATGATTTGGTTAGAGATGATATTAAGAAGAACTATTGAGGGTATATTAGGTAGTATGTATTTATTATGTTACGTTCCATCCTAAATCCCCCAAATCGGAGGTTTCTTATTTTCACTGTTTAGGATGGAATGGAACGTAACGTGAAGCCCTCCGCTTCCATCCCATTCCATTCTATTCCATTATGAAACCTTCAAACAAACGATGGAAGTGTATTACGTTCCATTCCATTCCATCCCTAACCCTCGAAACAAACAGAGCCTTAGCCAAGTCCAATGACTGAATTACCCTTTACTTGCCAAAGGAGCCATTGAGCGTACATACTTGTTCCTCCAGAAGAAATCAAAGCAGAGCAGGCTCAAGTCACAGAGAAGAAGAGATCGGCAATCGGCAGCAAGAAGAAGTAAACAACAATGGAGTGCGTGTTCGGACTCGTCGGTAATGGATTTGCGATTGTAGCGGCGGACACATCGGCGGTTCACAGCATCCTCGTGCACAAATCTAACGAAGACAAGATCATGGTTCTCGACTCCCACAAGCTCATCGCCGCCAGCGGCGAGCCTGGCGACAGGTCTCAGTTTCAATCACCAGTCCCATTATCACCGTCTCTTTTATATTTCTCAACTCTTTCGTTTTGTTTTTTTGTTTATGTAGAGTTCAGTTCACGGAATACATACAGAAGAACGTGGCTCTGTATCAGTTTCGAAACGGGATTCCATTGACCACAGCCGCCGCCGCCAACTTTACTAGAGGGGAACTCGCTACTGCCCTTAGAAAGGCAAGTGGGTTTCTCTTAATTTGTTATCTTTGTGCAGATTTAGGATTGTAGGGTTATTACATTGGGTCATTGGCTTGTTAATATTTGCTTTGGGTGTTAATCTACTTTTTCTCTGCGCTTTTTCTATAAGGTAGGAACTTGGGTTTATTAGGATGGGTTAAATAAATTGGGATTTAGTGCTTATATGTCGTCTGGAGTTTGCTGGTTCGTTTCCCTGCAGTTAATATTTAGAGCTTTGTGCATACTTAGAGCCTCTGGAAGACGGCAGAGTGATCGAGCAAAAGCCAGCTAGTTGAAAGGCACAAGTATGGTATAGAATCATTTTGATGATTTTGAGCACTAGGGGTCACAGATTTCTCTTTTGAGTGGTAAATTTTAACTTCAGCTCAGTTTAAAGAAAGTAGCGTTGTTTGGTTCTGGCTCAAAAAGTCTAAACTTAAGACTAGATAACCTTCTTGCATTAGAACTTCATTAGTACTTGATGCAAGTATTATCACATATTTGAATGAGAACGAGGAGCAGTGTTTGAATAGCTAACTTTTAAGGAAGCGATTTGACTTCGGTAAACAATACAGATACATAATCTATGTAGAAGTGCATTGTTAAGAATCAAAGCACATTGAACTTAGAATCACCAATCATTTTGTGCTTCTAGTATGCTTGTAAATTAATTTGTGGGTGATGTCCTTACGAGCAGCTACGAGTAGCAGGTATGATTTAGAGAACTGATTCTTGGATTAAGTTCTTGTTGTGTTGGATTAATCTTTGTTGTGTTGGGATAACTGATACAGTTCAAATAGTTGTCACTGAAACATTTTTAAAATTGTGAGCTATGAATGTACCATAAAATTATAGACATGTGTTGTTCAGAATGACTCACGTTGGACGCTGATCAAAGAAAATGGTTTGACCTTTTCTTCTGAATTTTTTGCACTACTAGTTCTGTTTGTTATGTTTACGGTGGGAATTCAGATTTCTAAAATCAGTATCCTGACTCTAATAATTGCTGTGAATCAATTTGGCCTTTTGTAACAAAAAATCTTACACCACTAAGAAGTTACTGATTTTTGTTTCATACGTTGACCATTTTGTTCTCATGATCTCTGAAGTGATTAGCTTACCTTGACAACTGCATTGCAGTGGTCTCATGAATTATACTGGACTGGATGCTTTTCCATATGATTTATAACTAGTGTCAGACATTTTTCCATTTTGTATTGACATTTTACTTTCTATATCTCCCGACTAAGTGTAGTTTTTGGTATTTCAGAACCCATATTTTGTGAACATCCTTCTAGCTGGTTATGATAAGAACATTGGTCCGTCTCTCTATTACGTGGACTATATTGCTACACTTCACAAGGTTGATAAGGGAGCTTTTGGTTACGGATCATATTTTTCTCTCTCCATGATGGACCGACATTACCATAGTGGCATGTCACTCGAAGAAGCTATTGATTTGGTTGACAAGTGCATAATGGAGATTCGATCCAGACTGGTTGTAGCACCACCAAACTTTGTGATCAAGATAGTTGATAAAGATGGAGCCAGGGAATACGCATGGCGTGAATCTGTCAAAGAGGTTGCTGCTGCGTGAGGATTGTTTTGTTACCTTCCTTTTTCCTTTCTGGATGTTTAATTTACAAAAGGCTTATGAAGGATGTTGTATTAGACCATGCAAGACTAATTTATCAGTTGGATACTGATTGAATTTGTTATGTTGAAACAAGAAAACTATCCTTTAGCCTATTAATGTTAGTATAATCACCTGAAGCAATTGTATCTCTCTCAATTTTGAGAGGAAAAGGAATAAATTTTAGGGCAAGTACATCAAAGCTAATAATTGTTTTGCTGGTGTAACAGGGAACAATTTTATTAATCCCACAATTCTGGAACCACTAAATATTAACTAAGCATGTGTTCCTGGCTTTAGTTCTAACTCAGGATCCTCCCCATTTCCCACTATTCTCTTCCAGAACCAGTGGTTTTGCCACAAGAGATACGTCTCTTCTATTGGGACTTGTTTTGTTTCTGGGAGGAGGAAGAATATGAAACTACTCATAATCGCAATCAACCCTGCAAAGAGCAAGAAGATTCCATATCGAAGGTGGCAGAGAGAAACCAGGAAACACTGTGCTATTAGGGCTGTGAAAAGCATGTTCACACAGACCACTATACTCTGGCCAGCTGACCTCGTCTCCAGGGGAAAGATCTCACTCGGAACTAGCCATCCTAGAGGCCCCCAGGATCTTCCAAAGCCCAAGACAAACAAACATAAGATTATTACAAGAAAGATTCCAATTCCTTTGGGGAGAACTACGCCTTGTCCAAACTTCAACGCCAGAGTTATGGCCACAGCCACCTGAAAACCAAAACGGTGAAGTAAGTACATACATTGCTATAACTTGATACAGAGGATCAGTGCGATTACCATATAGCAGAACATCTCAATACCAGCCTCCAGGAAGAAAGCTCTTCTTCCGAATTTGTCCACTAAGGACATTGAGATGAGAGCACCAACAACAAGAGCTCCACTTGTTATGACAGATGAATATAGAGCAGCCCCAGAGCCAAAACCTAAGCTCTGAAATATGACAGGTGCATAGAAGAGTATAGAGTTATTGCCAGTGAGCTGCTGGAATGCAGGGATTCCTAGAGCACCTATTATCAACTGGGGACGATTCTTTCTTTTAAGAAGATTCTTGAACGGATGCTGTATGGCCTGTGCTGCTTTGCTAGCATCAACAAGATCGGCGAATTCGGCATCAACCTTCGTTGTGCCCCGTATTTTTTCCAACACTTTTCTGCCTTCTTCTAGTTTGCCTTGTTCTACCAGGCTGTTAGGAGTCTCAGGAAGGAAAACTCCACCAATGAACATTAGACTAGCAGGAACTGTTGCTAAACCTAGAGATAACCTCCAACCCCATGGATGAATCTTTTCAGTTCCATAATTGATCAAGTTCGCAACCAAGATTCCTAAGACAGTGGTCAATTGAAACAACTGGTTAACTGCTCCTCGAATTTTTGCTGGAGCCATTTCTGAAAGATACAGAGGAACTGCCTGTGCAATTAAAATGAGTATGAAGTCAGAAAAAAAAAACAACCAAATTCAGAATTTTCCTGTTCATAAGAATAGGGACTCACTTGATTGCCAAATCCAATGCCTACGCCCAGCAAGAGTCGTCCTATAATCAGCATCGAAATGTTCACTGCAGATGCATTCAGGACTGCTCCTAAAAAGAAGCTTATTGACCCAACAATGATGCTGGCTTTACGACCTTTGTTTCTTGTCACATGTGAGGCCCCAAATGTTGAGACAAGGGCCGCAAAGTACAGAGAAGATGTGAAGAGGGTTAATAGTTGATTATCATATTTACAGTAATCTGTCTCGTGGAGATGCTTTTGCTTCCTTCTGTACACTTTCGGAAAGAAGTCCTTTAAGAAATCGTCCATGGAAGTGACTCCACCTGAACCCAGTTTACATTTTCAGTTCGTATAACGTCAATCGCGGAGATACATCCAAGAAAATGAACAGGAAAGCTGTTACAGATCACTGAACTATAAAATGAAATTCCCAGAATATTCCTTCTCTATCCAATAATGCAAAACTAACTATAACTTGTTCCTTTTGTTCTCTTTTGGATCTAAGATATCCCAATACTCTGTACATCCTAATACTATCTCCGGCTAAGATCTTAAAAGTTTCAATCTAAAAAGATGTTCAGAGCAAAGATAAAAACTTTCCTGAAAACTGATGAAACAGGGAACAGAAGAGGAATTACAGGATGAAACGGAGAGAGAGGAAATACTAACCAGAAACACCAAGATCATACCCGAAAAGCGACCCTCCAAGAGCTGCAACTATGCAAGCAAAAATGAAATAACCAGTGATCTTGTACTCGTAAAGATGAGCCCTTTGAAGCGTTCCTCCATCCACAAAGCCTCCACCTGCCATTGCTAAAGATCTGTGTTTCCCTCTTAACGCGAACAAGACGCAGATATATACTTCTTCGGTTAGTGTTGTTTGAGAACAACGGAGGGATGTGCCAAAGAAAATTCACTGGCTCTGGCAGAGAACAAAGTCAACACAAAGAAGTTAAGAGTACCTTAGAGCCAAAATTGAATCCAAAAGAAGAAAAAGAGTGGATAAAGACAACTCTTTGACAGCAAATATGGATTAGGCCAAGCAACTCGGAACATTGTCAATCGTCAACTTTTCCATGTGTTTTCATCAGCAATTGGTGCTTTCGGACATTCAGTATCAAATGATCACTATCTCAGGCCCTAGGACTATGTATGCCATAAGAATCATTTTCTGATTTTATCTTCAAACAAATTAATTAACTGCTCAAAATTAATAGAAAATTTTAAATAATTTATGATTTCTTTAGAATCTCTTACTATTTTAAAGACTTTTTCAAAATGAAGTAAAAACAAATCCAAATATATGAAAACTCAGCTACACATTAAAAATAACTATTCAATAAAAATTTCACTGATAGGTAATATTTAAAAAAGTTTAGGGGGTGTTTGTTCCCATTTTTATTTTTAATTTTCTGTTTTTATTTTCAAATTTAGTAAAATATTTTGTTTGTTTGAGTTTTTAATTTCTGCTTTTAATTTTGATTTCTTTCAGTTTTTAAAAAATTACGAAAGCCATAAAAAGTAGTTTTTGTTTCATGTTTTCGATTTTTTCATAACTTGATTTACTATCATTTAAATATATATTATTTAAATATATATATTTTAATAAAAATTATGAATAATTTAATTCAACATTATATTTATATACTTAATAAATTTATTATCAATAAAATTATGAATAATTTAGTTTTATTTAATTTTTTATAATTATTATATATAATTAAATTTAAAATATATCAATATTCAAATAAATTTGATTTAATAATTAAAATATATTTTGAATAAATATTAATTTATAAATAAAATTTAAATTTTAAAATATTTATTTTATTAAAATAACATAATTTTATTAATAATTTGTTAATAAATATTATATAAGAGATTAAATAAATTTATTTAATAAAAAAACAATTTATCTTTAATTTTTATCTAAAATGTAATTATTATTAGTGATAAAATACAATTACATTAACATACATGTTTTTGTTTTTATTTGACAAAAATAGAAATTAAAAATTAAAACAGAAATTGAAAACTGCAACCAAAAAAACAAAAAAAAAATCAAAGGGCTAAGTACAAAGTTTTACCAATTACTAATTGCAGGATTGTTTACGAATTAATAGAAAAAAAGAAAGCAAGGTATTAATAAAATCATAATGCAATTGAAAATGGATGTTAAAGAAGTCATCACTCAACTTGAAGGATGGATTTCCCAGCACACTTTGATTCCCCAAATATAAAATGAAACACAACTTGCATGACAATAGCAACATTAATTAATTAAAGATGAGGTGGTTTAATTTAATTGCATAATCCAACCTTATAAATCTCCAAAATTGAAAAAAAGTTCAGATAAAGATGAACGTAACTGTCTTAATACCTTTTATAACAATAAAATTATAGTCACTACTTCTTAAATATGCATTAGAAAAATATTAATATTTAATTTAGCCACCAGACAATTTCGTTGTCGGCTTCAGGACTCAGCAGCCTTGCCCTTATTTAATTTTATTATATACTTCTTGTCTTAAATAACTATCATATGATGTTGTTCTAACGCATGTTAAAAAAAATCTAATCAGTTCCTTCAAAAAAAAAAAAATCTAATCAGCTTAATCGTAAAATCTTAAATCATTTAATTTTTTTGTTAAGTTTTAAAATTTTTGCTCCGATTTAATTTAACAACTAGTGTCAGATCAATTTACATTAATTAATAAATTTTTATAAAAAATTAATTAATTTTTATTTATTAATCTTTTTTCACTTTAAAATTTGACAATTTTTTCAATCATATATTAAATTCTTTAATTTTATTTAATATTTAACCGACTTTATAGTGATGTAATGCTGATTGAACGTTTTAAATCTCAAATTTTTTGTCTTACCTATTTAATTTATGGTCTAATTTTTAAAACATTAGTATTAATTTAATGGATATTTAAATGACAACACTATCCATTAAATAATAAATTTATTTAAAAATATTAAGTTTATTCCTATTTCAGGCTAATTATTTTTTAAATTTTAAGTAAATTATTTATCCGTGACTAGATTCTTCAAAGGAAATTGATAATGAAAGCAAATAGCACGTGTTGTACCTACCCTGATAGGTTCAATAGGCTAAGTTCGAACATTGTTAGGATTTGGGTATGAAACACAGTTATACGAGACTTTACTTAAACTATTAAAAATCAGGATCAAGATCTAGTTATAAATAAAACTTTTTTAATGCCTAAAATATTTTAATAAATTAATGTGTTTGAGGTTAATCCTTATGCTCAAGCTAAATTTTTGTTTAAATAATTATTTATAAATTTACTTATTTATAATTCAATTGATAAATTGGATACTAACTAATTAAAGTCAAATTAATTAAGATAATTATAATAAATTATTATTTTATATTAAAATAATTGATCTGAGTTTAAGAATTAAGTTAGGTTGTCATTGTAACATTTAATTATTTAATGTGTGTTATTTATATTATTTATTATACTAATATTTTTCAAACAAAAGTTAAGAGAAGAATTTTCTAAAAAATTAAAAATTATATATTATTCTTTTTATAATTTTAAAGATTAAAGAAAAAAATTAAAAGTAATTAAATCACAATACTACTATATTTTATATATTTTTAAAATTTATAATGATTATTTTTAATTGTTTACTAAATAAATTATGGAATATAATAATATGTAAATTAGGTATTTAAATAACTAAATAACTTTAATTAATATTTATAGGCTCCATGTAAATTTTGGTCAAGGCTTTCGGGCCACCGACTTGCTTTTTTAGATCAGATGTAGTAGAAAAAGATCCCAGCAATGGCCGTCTACAACCGTAGGATTATCATAACCTTAGGATATAAGGTAGTAACATATTTGCACACCATCAGGTGCATGAAAACTTATTTACTTAAACATTTTATGTTTTTTTGGCGTCAGATGTAGCGGGGAAAGATCTCAACAATGGCCGTCAAAAACTCTATGATTGTCATATTCTCATAATTTAAGGTATTAGCAGATACGGGTATTATTAGGTATATTCTTATATATCTATTGAAAATTTATTTCCTTAAATGATTTTTTTATCATTATTTTCTTATCACATCTACATGTAGATTTATTAGAAATAACCTCTCTATTATGTAAGAATAAGGCTGCTTACTATTAGACCTTCTCAGATTCTGCTTCATTACGAGACTTCAAATTGAGTATGATAAAGATGATGTATTCGGGTGCCCTATTTTTCAAATTACAAGTTGAGAAAGGGTTCTCCAAAGATGACTTCAATACGAGACTTTTGAGTAGATCAGCATCAATTGGACTTTCTTGTGGAGCCAAATGATTTTTAAAAACAATATATAATGATTTAATGTAATTATACTGTTGTCATAGTTGTCCAAGTTGCATCATCATATCGAGATGTTCCCTTACCATAGTCAACGATTCTCTCATATTATTGTTCAGTTTTTAATTCTACAAGATCGAACTAACACGTTAAGTGGCGGCTTAATGTTATTTTTTCTTTAATTTTTAAGCCTTTGAAAATTCTCTATAAACACCAATAAATGTCACTGGTCAACTTAGCTTATCTTAGATTAATTGATCACTACTTTATCTTCTCCCAAAACGATGGATATATTAAAAATAATTCCGTTTTAATAATTCCTACGAAAGTAGGGTGGGTAGGAAGTGATCAAGCATTTCTTGTTTCTATTATTTTGTATTTATCTTAGTTTATAATTATTCATTTATCTGAAATTTACAAAAATTGAATGAATGGATGCTCATAAAATAAGATAGGCATAGAATAACAAGAGCAGGTGATCTGAACCTTAGTAGAGTAGGTAAAGATCCGTACCAAAATAATGCCTATTAACGTATAAATATTTTTATAATATTGAGTACAAATTCTAATTTTTAAAAACTAAACTGAGAAAGATAATTTTTTATTTTTTAATACTTATGAATAGAATAATTTAAAATATTTTTAATTTTTAATAAGGAATTAAATTTTTATTTACAATAAGTAATTATTTTATAATTTTTAAAACTATCTTAAACGATATCATATATTTACAAGTAATGATGCCTCGGCTCCTCTGAACCTTTCTTTGTTTATAAATAAGCTACATTCGTATTAAAACTAAAATCATGCTTCATAATGAACTAGTCATGGTATGGAAGATATCAGATGACAAAGTTTGAGCTTTCATAGGATGTGTAGTAAAGGTTAGGAAGTAATTAAGTTTCATTTATATGATTATTGAGTGTTTATACGTTGATTTCACATAATTATAGTCCAATTTTGATAAGAGAAGACAGGATAAAGTTGATAGATACAAGAATCATCAGGGCTCAGGACAGTATCAAGCTAGTACAACAGCACAATAGAGAGCAAAGAAGAGGAAATAAAGCTTGGGCCAACTTGATCTTTGTCTTGTCTATTCCGTTTGGTGTCTGATTCTCCATTTTATGAAGATTTGATCTTTGCTCGACAGTTTCGTCTGGAGTTGGCTGAATTGCTGCTACTCCGGTGCTGCCACTTTCATTTGAGTGCACTGAAACCTGAATCTCAGGAGTCACTGGAGGTTCCATTGGCTCATCTCTGGCATCTGGTGGAAGTTCTACTTGTTTTACTCCTGATAGAGGGAAAGGAAATGCGGCTTAGAATTGGATACGGTAATTATGGAAAAGGAAGGGAATATGAATCTTAAAATTACCTGGACAAAGAGACAAAGGAGGCAAAGATATGAAGCAATTTGACAGGGGCAATAAGAGTGGAGTGTTGAGAAGAGGAATGGAACTGGAAGATTGTAGGAGCATGCACAAGCAGTTGTACCCAACTTGTGCAATTTTGTTAAGCATTTCGCAGCATTTATAATCAATGAAAAGGGTTATGTTATTCGGATGCAGACACATCCCTAGGTCTACACCTGGGAAAGAGCAGCTTTCGATTTGACTTTTCACTTCACAGGCCGTGAAGGTCATGATCCAAGCAAAACTGATGAAGGAAGCTAATTTTCCTAGACCCATAATCGAGACTGAAGAAGAATGTTGTTTATCATCCGAGTCCAAACATAAGTTATATAAAATGCCTCATGTAGGAATGGTTTTTGCATGTCTGAACCTGCTCGGATCATCCCTTATTGCCCTGTCAGTTTTTCCATTTCGTTTTTTTCATGATCTTCTGTTCAACGATCATAAACCAATGTTCTGAATTCATGTAGTTTAGGTTAAACTTTCGTACTTCCATGCATGTGCCCGTCAAATTAGCAGAGCGTATCACAAGTTCTCTTCCAGTAAGCATGCGAGTGAGTTGGTAAATTCAGAACAGTCACACAGATTGTGAGGCGTTAAGGAAATTGTTATTGCAAATTTTACTAATTCAACTCTTAAACTTTGATTTTTATGAGCAGAAAATGGAAAAAGTGTGTATCTTGACATGAAATGGAAAGGAACGAAGCTTAATTTGCATATTGTGATCAAGCAACAGCTTTCCTTGATACACTGAGAATTGGGTTGAAATGCTAAATAATACTCGTATATTATTCAATAACTCTGACTACACATATAATAACCTGATGGGGCTGTCAAGTAACTGAGCTAGCCCAAAAGCAATAGTCACACGCAGGAAAGAATACAATCTCAACAAATGTTTTGAATATTACAGGCATGCTCGAGCTCTAGTAGTATTTGACAAGTAAAGATCCCAAGGTCAAGAGTATAAGATATGGTGAAAATTTTGACGAGGGCATGGCATTGCTAGCAGAGGGAGGTGTCAGAACAGGTCTAATCCCAGATGGTGAAGATGAAGTTGGTGCACCGGCATTAGTTGTTGGTGATGGAGGAGTCAGGGAGGGTGTCGTCGATGGAGTCGGCTGAGGAACTGCAGAAGCTGTGGAAGCAAAAATATATCGTTTTAACACTTGAATTGCATTGAATTGCAGTAGTAGACATGGCTAGTAAAACCAGAGATTACCTTCAGGAGTAGGAGATAGAGGAGCTCCAGTGGAGGGAACTGGCCCAAGTGCGGCAGGACCTGATCATAAACAAGCGAAAGAAACAAGATTTCAACTCAGAATCTTAAAATGTTTTTAGCAGACTTAAGACAGTTGATTTGAAATGGTTTCGTGGATGATGCCAAAAGGGTACCTGGGGCAGGAATCGGGGCACTAGAGGCTGTAACAGAAGAAGAAGAATATGTACAGTCAGTAAGCTGCCTTTTCAAACAAATAACAGACAAACAACGTTAAAACATTAAACCTTTGCATTGAACAGGCACTCCAGGCATGTTACAAAAACGAGGGAGAGATATGGCTAAGGTTCTGTTGATTGGAACACGAAAGGGAACACTTGCAGTCACAATCAAGCACAAACAATCCATTCCATTATTTGTCATGTTCTTAAGTGCACCGCAACATTCACTGCTCGGCGACGTACCATTGGAACTGCTATTCGTAAGATAATTCATACAGGGGGTGAAGCTAGAAAGCAGTGAAGGACTGCATATGGTACTGACTTGACCATACACGGGCAGTACCAGGACCAGCAAAGCTATTACCAGACCCGAAACCATGCGCAATGAAGGCACAAAAAGCTCCATTTTGTTGTTGTGGATCGAGGATTTTCTATAGCAGGAGTTGCTGGAGAATCAAAGAGAATAAAATTGGTGGATTAAGAAAAGAGTAGAGAAGGATGTTATCTAAACTTGTGGTGTGTTGGGTAGAGAGGATCGTCAGGAATTTATAGATGAAGAAGATGAGATGAGAAAAAGTGGTGGGAAAAAAACATAGGTCGTTATGGAGTTGGTCTTGAAGTTCAGCTACCAAAACAACTTCTCATGGAGTCTTTGAAATTGGCCACGTGTGTTATACTTCATCCTTTAAACTAGTTGACTCTTTAATTTGGTCATATGCCAAGTGTTTCAAGTAATGTTATTCTCTCAAAGAAAGAATTAAACTGATTCAAAGCAAAGATCTTTTTTGAGCATACTCTTAAGGAGTATTTTAAGCAATTAAGTTATCCCCCGGACAATTTCTGATTTAATTTACTTTCATTTTAAAGGATACGATAGATTAATAACTAAGACATGTTAAATCTTTAAACATCATTTAAATTAAAATTTTAACTTGACAAATGATTCAAATGTATCACGTAATTTATAACTTATTGTATGCAGTCGACAAAATAATAATACATATTATACCAACATAAAAAAATCTCTTGAATACATATAAATATTCTTTAAATTCAAATCTTGGCTTCACTTTTGGTGATTGAGTTTGGGTTATACGACATTTAATTGAATTTAAAGACATGGAAAACCTAGGAGGAGGAGAATGCCAGAGAGAGCAATGGCTTAACAGAAACATCCATATCAGATAAGTCCTCTTTGTTAAAGATTCAACTGTTGTTTGATCCTAGCCTCCAAGCAAGTTCTAATGGTTAATGAGGCTATTAAATGCACCAGTCTTCTTGATATGTCCATCCATCTTTGTCTTTAAGAGTCAGTCTTTAAGAGCCAAGAGAAGATTGCTTATGACTTGTAGATGTTACTAATCCAAATAAGGTGAAGTTCATTTTATAATTTTAGTTATGGTGTAATTTAAACATTTGGGTTCACGTGCATTTATAAATGCTAATAATCCTAATTATAGTTGTTCTTAGCCGTGGAAAGTCTTGAACCTGAATAAACTAAGGATTTGTTTAGTAATCAGTTGATTGCATTTAGCTGTTAGCTGATTATATCAACTGATTTTTTTTAGAGATTAAAATTTTTCATTAACGGAATAAATTATAGAGTGGAGACTTTAAAGCATGGTCTACTAAGCATCACAAATCAGAAGGTAAAAAACTACAACATTTAAACTAAAGGCTACTACAGTCAAAAACTACAATGTTTAATCTTAAGGCTACTACAGAAGACGATGTCGTTAACATTTAACCAACCCCGACTATTGGGGTCAAATCTTCCACAACTTTCTTGCAACTATGAAAACTTTTCCCAATTTAGATGGACGATGCATTTAGCGCGGAGGAGAGGCTTTGGAGGTGGCATTAACTCTGGCAATCAACAAGAATATATCAGCTGATTTGACCAGCAGGTTGTATTAGATGTTTAGTAAAATTATCTCTTTAATATTAGCTATTTATATGTAAAATAACTTATGAGAACATAACTTTAAAAAAATTATAAGGATATGAATATTATATATTTTACGGCCTATTTGGTTTCACAGCTGGAATAGATAAGGAATAGAATAATTATTCTTAATAATAAAAAAGATGAGGAATAAAATATAATAGGTATTATTTATTTTATTTGGTTTACTGCTAAAAAATTTCTATGTCAGTGTTTGATTTGAAAATATAAACTTGGAATGACAAAGGAATAATTAACAAAAAGACCAAAATATCCTTATTATTATTATTATTATTATTATTAAACAATTCCTTATTATTATTAATTTTATTTATTATTATTATTATTATTATTATTATTATTAAATTCCTAATTATTATTAATTTTCTTGTTATTATTATTAAATTCCATATTCTTATTAATTTTATTATTCTTATTATTACTAATTATTGTGATTATTATTAATAATTTTCTACTTACTATTATTTCTATTATGATTAATTTTATTAACTTTTATTATTATTAACTTCCTTTTTTATTATTATTGTTATTATTATTACTACTACTACTACTACTACTACTACTACTACTACTACTACTATTACTACTACTACTACTACTACTATTATTTTCTACTTTCCTCTCGATCGTGCAACTCCCTAATGTTTCCTCTTTGTCACGATCGTACTTGTGCATGATCGTGCACTACCTAATGATCCCTTATTCATTTCTCAAAATAGATTTTTGGGTCAATTTTGCATGATCATTTTGGCAAAGAAAATGAGGTATTTACAATACATTCTCCTAAAAAAATGTTCCATTATGTCTTAAGTTTTTAATGACACTAATTTCATGTAGTTTGGTTCAGTATTCTGCAAGCTATACTGAAAATACTATAAGATGTTCTCGAACTACAATGGCATACTGTACTCAACTTCAAGCCAAATTTTGAAACTTTTAAAGAGAGAATTCAAGTTCGATTTCTCATAAAAAATATAGTCATATGTCTCTAGTTTAATCTAGATTTAAAATCATCATATTTGGATGTCTACAGATCAAGATATGACTAAAATACAGATGTATGTTTAGTGGAAACTTTACAGCTAACATACTCCAGAAATTCTTCTTTCACTTTTCTAGAATTTCAACTCCTATATGTTACATTCAAACCATCTTATGCATATTTCATGAACTTTATATCATTTCATCTTCATTCTCACATCAATTTCATATCAATATCATTCATAAACAACTCATACACTATAGTTGATCATAAATACAAAAACAGAACATCAATGTATACATACATTTATCAAATTTCTACACACATTCTACTCCACTATCATGATTATTTCACCTTCAAACTATCATCATATATATTTACAAGTCACCACCGTGTATGACTAGCATTTAAATGCTAGTCATGGTGGTGACTTAATTAGTCACCCTCATGCGTGGCTAGTTTTACCGTGAGAACCAAGAAATGTGAGAGATGTAAGGAAAGAGTCAAGAAAAGGAAGAAGACTCTAAAGAAAATGAGAAATGAGACGGTCAAATAGTAAAGAGTAAAGAGGGAAATTTTGACATTAAAATAAAAACTATCAGTTGATTAAAACGCTCTTATAGAGGAGCTTCTTCAAAATCAGCTGGTTAGGTTGAATTAGTCAACTCATCCAGCTCATAACCAAACAAATCAAACAACTTTTTTATAAAGTTAACCAGTTGATTTTGGTCAATCGTCTATTTTTTGACTGATCAGCCAACAACTAAATGGGGCCTAAGCCTTGATTGCAAGATTTTAGCGCATAGAAATTAAATTTAGACCCTGATCTTTCACTAAACCCTATTACAATAGTAAAGTTTGCTGATGAGTAAATTTTTTTACGTCTGATATGAACCCTCAAATACTTTCTCCTAAAAGACTTCCTATGACCCTAAAAAGTTTCATAAAGATCACAAATCTAGTCATGGTTCTGGTGATCATGTTCTGTGAAAGTGTCATGGCTAGATCAGGCTGCTCTAGTTTCATGCCTGAACTATGTCATTGGAACGTCCATAACTCCCAACTTGTTCATGCTGTTCATAACTGGCTAGTGTTCTTTTGTCCAGTTTATGACATCTTCTGCATTAGCTTCTGAGTTATCTCTGTCTGTCCTCTTCAGCTTTATCATGGAAGTTTGATCATTTGGAATATTTAAATGCTTATTGTGTTGCTACCTAATTTGTTCGCTAAAATAATTGGTTTGTTGTACTAAGCCTCATTCATCTGAAAGTTTGCATTGTTTACTTAGTGTGTGTGTATTAAGTAATTGATAAAGAACAACTAAATATTGGATTTATCAAAATTCCTGTGCGGAAAAATTAATGAATTATATCCCATAGGTAAAATAACTAAGGAAATAATACACAAAAATTTAATATAGTTCACCCTAGGAAATAATACGCAAAAATTTAATATAGTTCACCCTTTAATTTGGGTTAAATCCATGGGCCAAGTTCTCAATAAGTCTTCTACTAAGAAAATCAACAGGTATGGAGAGTGAAAAATGACATGACAAAATAGTGGCACTCATAAACAAAGTGTTTTTCTAATTTATTATCTCTAAGATAATATCCTCACTATTTTTTCACTCACCTTTTTAAGAAAATATTTTCTAAAAATACTCCAAAAAATCAACTTTTCACAATCTTTAAAACACACAAATAGCTCCTTAAGCTCTCTCTTTTTAACTCACCACGTATGCATATATTATGCTTATAAAAGAAAGAGGGAGGGAGGGTCTATTTATAAACTATCCACACAGCTTGCTAATGCAAGATGTGTCTTAGCTTACTTAATGCAAGCTGTTGACAGTTTGCATTGGTAAGCTATTTTTTTTTTAATACAATCTTTTAGACCATTAGTGGTACCACAAGTAAGTTGATATCACCTTACAATTCTCCCCTTACAGATTACTTAGGGTTTACTGTCATTCCTGCAGATGATTGACAAAACTCAAACTTTTCATTTGGTATAACTTTTGTTATCATATCTGATCCATTCTCATTCGTATAAATCTTATCAAGCTGCAATAGGTTTTTTTTTCTATCACCTTATTGATCAAGTGATATCTCACATCAATATGCTTTGATCTTGAATTGAAGGGGGAATTCTTCCCAAGGTGAATAGCACTCTAATTGGATCGAGGATTTTCTATAGTAGGAATTACTAAAGACTTAAAGAGAAAAAGTAATGTTGGCCTTAAAGTTCAACTACCTACCAAAACAAGTTCTGATGAAGTCTTTGAAACTGGCCACATGTGTTGTACTTCATCCTTTAAACCTAGTTGACTTCTGAATTTGGTCATATGCCAAGTTTTTCAAGTAATGTTGTGTCTCAAATTCAGAAAGAATTAAACTATTTTTCAAACCAAAGATATTTTTTAGCATGTTCATAAGGAGTGTTTTAAGCAATTAAGTTATCCTATTAACAACTTTTGTTATAATTTATTTTAATATTAAAGAATATGATAGATGAAGAGTGAAGAAATGTTAAATCTTTAAACATTATTTAATTTTAATTTTAATTTGACAAATGATTCAAATGCATTACGTAATTTATAACTTATTATATGCACTCATACCGTTATAAAAAAATCTTGAATATATGTAAATATTCTTTAAATTCAAATCTAGTCTTCACTTTTGATGATTGAGTTTGAGTTATACAACATTTAATTGCATTCAATGGCATTGAAAACCTAAGAGGAGAAGAATACTAGAAAGAGCAACGCCCTAACAGAAACATCCATATCAGACAAGTCCTCCATATTAGAGATTCAAATGTTGATCCTAGTCCTCCAAGCAAGTTCTAAATGGTTATGAGGCTACTAAACACACCAGTCTTCTAGATATGTCCATCCATCTTATTCTTTAAGAGCGAAGAGAAGATTGTTTATGACTTGTAGGTGTTACTAATTCAAATCAGGTGACGTTCATTTTATAAGTTAGGTTATGGTGTAATTTGGACATTTGGGTTCACCTGCATTCATAAATGTTAAGAATCCTAATTATAGTTGTTCTTAGCTATGGAAAGTCTTGTACTTGGACAAACAAAGCCTTGATTGGAAGATTTTAGCGCATAGAACTTAAATTTAGACTTTGATCTTTCACTAAACTCTGTTACAATAGTAAAGTTTGTTGATGAGTAAAAAATTTTATAGCTAATATGAACCTTCAAACACCATTACCTAAAAGACTTCCTGTGAAACTTAAAAGTTTCATAAAGATCACAGGTCTAGTCATGGTTCTGGTGATCATGTTTTGTGAAAGAGCCATGGCTAGATCAGGCTGCACTAGTTTCATGCTTGAACTACATCGCTAAAAGGTCCATAACTCCCAACTTGTTCATATTGTTCATAACCAACTAGTATTCTTTTATTCTGCTTGTGGCATCTTCTGCATCAACTTCTGAGTTATCTCTGTCTGTCCTCATTCAACTTTATCATGGAAGTTTGATCATCTGGGATATCTAAATGCTTGTTATGTTGCTACCTAATTTGTTCCCTAAAATAATTAGCTTGTTGTACTAAGCCTCATTCATCTTAAGTTTGCTTTGTTTACTTAGTGTGTGTATTGAGTAATTGATAAATGACAACTAAATATTGGATTTATCAAACTTCTTGTAAGGGAAAATTAAAGAATTATATCCATTCATCTTGAAGTTTTCATTGTTTACTTAGTGTGTGTATTGAGTAATTGATAAATGACAACTAAATATTGGATGTATCAAACTTCTTGTAGGGAAAATTTAACGAATTATATCCCACATGTAAAATAAGTAAGGAAATAATACACACAAATTTAACGTAGTTCATCCTTTAATTTAGGCTACATCTATAGGCCAAACTTCAAATAACTCTTCCATTAATAAAATCAGCAGGTACAGAGAGTAAAAAAATGATACGATAAAATAGTAGCACTCATACATAAAATGTTTCTTAAATTTATTTTACTTAAGATAATATCCTCATTATTTTGTCACTCACCTTTTTAAGAAAACATTTGCTAAAAATATCCCAAAAATCACTCTTTCACGATCTTTGGAACACATAAATAGCTCCTTAAACTCTCTCTTTTTAACTCACCACATATGCATATATTATGCTTACAAAAGAAAGAGGAAGGGAGGGCCTATTTATAGACCTTCCACTGCTGTAAGCTATGGATAGCTTGCTAATGCAAGTTGTCGCCTAGCATGCTTAATGTAAGTTGATGACATTTTGCATTGGCAAATCGTCTTCCATTTTTTTAATACAATCTTCTAAAGTATTGGTGGTACCCCATATAAGTCTGTATCACCTTATAATTCTCCCCCTACAAACTACATGGGGTTTACTGTTATTTATGCAAATGATCGATAGAACTCAAAATTTTTCCCTTGATAGAACTTTTGTTATCATATCTTATCTATTCTTATCCGTGTGAATCTTCTCAAGCTATAATAGCTTCTTCTCTAACACCTCTTTGATCCAGTAATATCTCACTATATATATATATATATATATATATATATATAATTGCTCGATTTTCAAGTCTAAACTTGCTACTAAACCGAGCATTGTATAAATGGATGTCATTTTCACAACTGATGAAAATATCTCGTTAAAATTAATACCTTGTCTTTGGTTGAATCCTTAACAACAAACCTAGCTTTCAATCTTGGATGACGATTGTGATATTCATGCTTAATCCTAAATACTCATTTATTTTTCAAAGTTTTCTTGCCTTTTAGCAATTTTCACCAACTCAAAAGTTTTATTCTTATGTAAGGACTTTGTCTCATCTTGCATGACTTTAATTCATTTCATCTTATGTTCATTTATCACAGCCTTTTAGAAATTCTCAGGTTCTCCCCTATTAGTAAGTAACATGTAATGATCAATAGAGTATCTAGTAGAGGCTTGTTTTACTCGCGTAGATCTCCTAATAGGAACCTGAGCAGTCTCTAGTGTTGGTGGTTGATTATGAACATCATCTTCATCAGAATCTTCATCTAATTGATTTTGAATGGAAGCATCATCATCGGCTATGTTTGGCTGGCAATTTTCAACTTCATCTCCAAATTATCTTAGCATCTTTTTTGGAGGAATTAACTCTAACTTCAATAGGTCACCATTAATTATTGGAACATCCTTTTTTATTTTGCCAAGATCTTTAATGGTTTGATTTTCAACAAATATAGCATCACGACTTTGAATTAGCTTCTTCTGAATTGGATCATAAAACTGATAACCAAATTGAACTTCTCCATAACCAATAAATATACATTTGCAAGCTTTGTCATCAAGCTTGGATTTCTCATCTTTAAGGATATGAACATAATCTTTGCAGTCGAATACCCTTAAATGACTATAGAAAATATCGTTTCTTGACCATACTTTCTTCGAAACATCAGACTCTAAAGGGATGCAGGATGAGTGATTTAATACATATGCTGCCATGAATAAAGTCTTACCCCAAAAATTCTTAGGCAACTTTACATGTGAGAGTAGGCATCTAACTCTCTCCAACAAAGTCCTATTTCTAAGCCACTCAACTATGGTGTCTTAGGAGGAGTAGTATGATGTCGAATACCATGCTCTTTGTAATAAAAGTCAAATGGTCCAGTGTATTTTTCACCATTGTCTGTTCGAATGCATTTCAACTTCTTCCAGTTTATCTTTCAAAAGAGCTATAAAATTGCTTGAAAACATACATCACTTTATTTTTAGTCTTCAAGGTGTATACTCACGTCTTCAATGAAAGTCACAAAGTATTGAGCACCATCTAGAGATTTTGGCATTGGCCCGCTTATATCTGAGTGTACCAAATTGAACACTTTCTTCATTTTGAAAGGAGGGAAACTTTTGAAAGCAACTCTGTTTTGTTTTCTTGTTAGACAATCAACACACTTCTTTAAATGCACATAGTCAATTCCAAATAATGCATTGTTTTTCACCAACTGAGTCATTCCCTTTTCGTTCATATGACTAAGTCTCCTGTGCTGCAATTCAATTGCATCATCTATCTCTACTGGGTTCAGAATATCATTGGAGCGCTTTGCCTACATCACGTACAACTTTGAGCACTCCTTACCTTTGGAGATTACCAAAGAGCTTTTAGTAAGTTTCCATTTTCCATCTTTGAAAGTGCTACAAAATCTTCATCATCAAGTATGCCAACAAAGATTAGATTTAGGCAAAAATAAAGAGCATGCCTAACACCTTTTAGAGGTAATCTTATGCCATTTTCTGTCTATAACTAAATATCACCTTTTTAGGCGATTTTAACCAAACCATTATTTTCTATTTTAACGACACCAAAATCTCCTTATGTATATGATGAGAAGAGTTCTCTATGTGATGTGATGTGAATAATGACACCACTATCACCTATCCAATTGAACTCACACGATGCATTATTCACATCATTATTGTATGAGATGATGTGAAAGTCATTAAAGGTGGTAGTCGTTGATGCGTGTTCATCATCACTACTATCATCTTTCTTGACTTCTTTGACTTTATTTTTTCTTCTTTAAACTGCCAGCATAATCTTTTGAAATATCCCTTTTTTTCAATGATGACACTCAACGTTTGCATATTTATTTGATCTTCCTCTTCTTTTATCATTGGAATTTAGACCTCTAAATTTGATCTTCCCCTTGGAGCCTGTGACCAGAACTTCTAACTGTGTTAAAGAGGTGTGATCTCCATCTCATCTCTTCATTCAAATTTCCACTTTTTACATATTTTGTGTTAATAACCTCTTCAACTGCAGAGTTAGTAACTGAAATCTTCAAAGTCCCCCAGGACTTTGGCAGGGAGGTAAGCAAAAAAAGGGGCAAGCACTTCATCATTGAACTTTATGTCTATTCCTAATAATGGATCCATAATCCCTTAAAATTCATTAAAGTGACTTGCCATAGAGGTACCTTCTTCATATTTTATCTACACTAATTTTGTCTGATAAAATAATTTATTGTTAACGATTTTTTAGGCATACAACTTCTCGAGCTTCTTCCACAATGTTCGTGAGTGACGAATAAAACTACATACCCGCTCATGCTCAAATGCCCACTCCTTGTCCGATTTATTTTTGGGTTTTGTTATGGTAAACACTGGTAAATACATTTTTGTGACGAACAGAAGTTCTTTTATCTTGTTCCTCCATATGTGATAGTTGGAACCATTTAGGTTAATCATCTCGCTTATTTTTGCCCCTATCTTCGATAAGAAATCCTTTGACACAAAAATAAACTTGGTTATGATACCACTTATAGGGAAAAAATAATGAATTATATCCCACAGGTAAAACAAGTAAGGAAATAATGCATAGAAATTTAACGTGATTCACTCTTTAATTTGGGCTATGTCTAAAAGCCAAACTCCTAATAAGTCTTCCACTAATAAAATCAATATGTACAAAGAATGAAAAATGACATGACAAAATAGTGGCAATTATACACAAAGTGTTCCCCAAATTTATTATCCCTAAGACAATAACTTCACTATTTTATCACTCACCATTTTAAAAAAATATTTCTTAAAAATACTCCAAAAATCACTTTCTCACAATCTTTGAAACACACAAATAGCTCCTTAAACTCTCTCTTTTTAGCTCACCACATATGCATATTATGCTTACAAAAGAAAGAGGGAGGTTATAAACCCTCCATTGCCTGCAAGCTATGGACAACTTGCTTAATACAAGTTGTTGAAAGTTTGCATTGGCAAGTTATCTTTCTTGTTTTTAATACAATCTTCTAGAACATTGACAGTACCTATATATGTCAGTACCACCTTACACTTCTAGCTTCTTCTCTGTTAACCAATCATTAGAGAGTTAGGGTTGGATAAAGATGTGATAAAACGAACTTAAAACTGTTTTAATATATAGCTAATTATTGAATAAAGATGGTAATAGGTCAATTTGCAATTGACTCTTTAAGATATAGTTTGAACTTGACTTAGAATCCTGTGACTCAAATTTGAGTCATTCAAACTGATGTTGTTTTGGTGTTCATTTTTTTAAAATTTAAAACTACATTTCTTAAAACAATGTTGTTTTATAATTGAATATGCGAATCATTTAAATTATTAGACAAGATTGACTGAGTCTAACTCATTAAATTTAAGATAAACCAAATCTTACGTGAGTCAAGTCTATTTGAACCGTTTTGCTAACCCTAGTATCAAAGTTGATAATAAGAATGATTACTAATAAAAAGAAGTGAGTTGAAACATCAAGAACCACATCAAAGCATCTTAGTTTAATATTGGAAGTAGGATTTTTTGAAAGAGTCACCAAAAAATGGAGGGTTTTTAGTAAATTTGTTGAAAAATATTTTTTTTATTAATAGCCATTTAATAGAATAGGATTATTGGAGTGTTCTGATTCTTTACTTAAAATTTTAAAGTATTAAATTATGAAAACTCTTGTATATAAATTATCCTTAATTTTTAAAATTTATTTATGATACTTTTTAAATCTTTAAATTTTATTAATAACTGGTGTTTATGTGACATGGTTATGTTTCAACCAATAACTTAAATTGAATAATTTCTTATTCTCACGTAACAAAAAATTAATAGGGTTGTTTAAATCAAAATTTTGTTTATTAATAAAATTTTAATTTAATTTCAATTTATATTAGAGTTCAATTACTGTTTAACTTTTTAAACAGATTCAAACTCGTCTTATAAATTTGAGTAAATTTAAGTTTTGAGTGGAATAAAAAATTTTGAAATTATATTTGAGTTTTAACTTTTAAGATTGTTTTTCAAATATTTGAAGATTTTGTTGGATTTTTTTAAATAATTTCATTTAATTCAAATTTAATTCCTGGAGAGTTAGAATTATTGCAACCCCAACAAAGAGTTATGGTTATCGAAGCGTGCCGAACTCATTCTCCTAAACTTCTGGATAGAAGTTGTTGTCACTTGTTCTCCCCATTAAGCCGTCAAAAACCGGTAGTTGGTCACCAACACAGCCGACATCTGAGCCCTCCTTCCTCATAAGCCTCACAACAAGTTTCTAAGCCTCCAGGTATGAATACTCTCAGCATCGAAGCTTTCCTCGTTGCAAGATTAGGAAGAGTAGCTCAACCAACAAAATACCATTCTCATTTGTCTCTTATGGCCTCAAATCCCTACAAAAGCCACACATTCCATCAAGCTAAATCAAACAGGATCAGTTACAGGAACTTGTCAGAATCTACAGAACCAATCTGAAGGAACCCAATGGCAAAAGGAACGATGAAGATGGTTGTAGCTTTGGCCCTGGTAACCATCCTGTGGGCAGGAGCTGCAGCTCAATCAGACTGTACAAACGTGTTAATCAGCATGTCACCTTGCCTGAATTACATTTCAGGGAACTCCTCCACACCTTCCTCACAGTGCTGCTCCCAGCTTGCTACTGTCGTTCGCTCATCACCCCAGTGCTTGTGCCAGGTTCTCAATGGCGGTGGCTCATCTCTTGGCATCAATATCAACCAGACACAGGCTCTAGCCTTGCCTGGCGCTTGCAATGTTCAAACTCCATCCACCACTCGCTGCAATGGTATTATCCCAATCTTCTCTCAATCTTCCTGTCAAAAAAGATCAACAGATCCAGGAATAATTTATAATGTACCCACAATAATTTCATAGAAAGTTGTCGCTATATCTTCAAAACTCTCTTGCTGATACTATACTAACACTTTGACGGTGGACAGCTGCTTCTCCGGCTGGCTCTCCTCCTACAGAATCACCCGAAGCTCCATCTTCACCAACAGAAAGTACTCCTTCAGGTACGGCATTCTTCGAAACTTTCATCCATAAACTGTGATATAGAGTTCACAGTTTGTATACTATTTTCTGATTGAGATTACTGAACTTGAGATTAACACTGACGTAGGATCTGGATCTAGAAGTGTACCATCACGAGAAACAGAAGGCACATCAAACGGAAACTCCATCAAGTTATCAATTCCTGTCCTGTTTTTCCTCCTTTTTGCAGCCTCATTTACAATGTCTTGATCGGTTCTTCAGCAATTCTTAGTATTGCTCAGGGTGCTTGTAATTTTGTATTCTTCAATAATGTTATCAAGAATTGGTTTATTGTTTGTACTGGTTAGGATTCCTTGTTTATTTGATCAATTTTACTGTTCCGATGACTGAAAGTTTCTGACTTTTAGGATTTGGCAATGAATAAAGCAGATTCTATCATTGATAACGACACAGTTCCATGGAGGAATAAAATTAACAGAAAACAAAGAAAAAGAAAATCAGACTACATCAATTTTAATGAGGATCAGTGGAGAGAAGACTAAACATAATCATGTCTCTAGACTTCCCTTTCATGATCACGAACTTTCTCAGCACACCTTCCCTTTGGAATCCAGCCTTCTCTAGCACCCTCTGTGATCCCAAATTCTTGATATCAACCAGAGCTTCAAGTCTCTCCAGGTGAGGCCACTCCTGGAATATGGTTTTGGCCACCAACTTCACTGCCCTTGTGGCAATCCCTTTGCCCCAGTACTTAGCAGCCAAAACATAGCCAAGTTCACCTCTACACGCATCGCAACCAGAGTTTTTGGTCACTGAAATTGCACCAATTGGCCTGTTGTTTAGACATATCGCCTTGAACCATGGGTGGCGTTGGACTGTGTTCTTGATATAGTCCATGCCATCTTCTTTGCTTGTGTAAGGTTCCCAGCTGCAAAAATTAGCCACTTTCGGGTCTGTGGCCCAAACCATGAAGTCATCGATATCGGAGACATCCAACGGCCTCAAAGAGAGATCAGAGACTTGATGAAGATCACCATCTTCTTTTAGTACTGCTGTGAGAGGACTTTGGTCCATGACTAACTCCTGGTCTGATATGCTTTTCTAACTCCTGGTCTGATCAGCTTTTCTATAAGTTATTAGACAAAAAGAATTCCTGTTCATATAATTATATTTGATCTTTTTCTGAGGAAATTGCCTTGCAACGCACGTGAAAGTGGAGCAAGGAATCAATGGTTGGAGTGGCCAGCAAGACATGTAGATATTTACAGCCGCCTTGTTTGGGCTAAAATCTTCTGTGCCGTTTTTTCCTGTACCGTCTGTTACATCTAATAACATCATACTCATCTAAATTTTCTGCCTCCCATCTAATGACATCTGCTCATCTAAATTTTCTGCCTCTCAATTATTGTATGGTTAAATGTTGTTTGGAACATGTGGGTGTAGGAAAATCGGAACAGAGGATTTGAACTTTGAAGCCCCTTGTTTGACGCTTTCCAGCAACTCCTCTTCTATCCAATACTTCGAAGTTGGTCAGTTTTCGAGTCAAAATTCAGATTTAGACTACGACCCAAAACTTGGAATCCGTAATCTTTTAAATTGAGTCCGATTCAAAGTATTAAATGGAGCATTACGGGTCCACCCTTTGGTCTATTTCTTCTTGAATCGGTAGTTTTAGCAGCCTAACGTCAAGTATCATAGAATTTTTTCATTAATTTTATAGACCAGTATAATAAACATAATTTTGTGTAAGCTCTGATTAATTTGATGTTAAAATAATTGGGCTTGTTAATTCTCTCTTTAACATGTCATTGGGCCTATGTTTATGGGCTTGTTATGAAAGGTAGGCTTGACCCATATTTTGCAGTGCACAGGAGACCCTACTGCTAGCAGACCTTAAATACAGTCACCCCATTGAAAACTGAATGTGCTTTTTGCTGATTAGGATTTGGAATAACAGTAGTCAATCCTCTGCGTCTTTGTCACTTCGCTTCACAAAAAATAACAATAGATTCAATTGTTCTACAATTTTTAGGTATTGGTATTTGTCGATACAATTATTGAATATAGCATGTTACAATCCTACGGTTAATTAATTGTATTGATTAATTACAAAATTAATCTGAAATTTTGTGTTAAATTTCTTTCAATTGGTATCAGAGACAGATTAACCCTTATTGTGACTGCTAATTTTGGATAATTTTCGTGATGTTTATTTTCATGAAATTTGGGCTTTTCGGTTTTGTTAATTATTTTCTTTGAAATCTTATTTATTGTTGTTGGCTTGTTCGGTTTGGCAAATCGTGCGATAAGGTTGTTGCATTTTTCTGTTGTCTGTTGTTTAAAACTCAGAACTTGAAAAATGCAAACCATTGACGTTTTGCTTCGAATTTTTCCGATCCTTTTCAGTAGCTTTTTTCATTAAATTGATTTAAGGCTTTGATAGATAGTTAAATTCTGAATCTAATGACACCAAATTTATTGAAAATGGATCAACATTGGGAAAGATATCAAGATTTTTTCCGAACCGGGTCGAGTGACCCGAATACCAGTCAGTCGGGCGGTAATGGCGCGTGGAGACGCGTATAGCCTTCTCCAGTGGCCGTTTTTCCCTAAATTTTTCCTATTTGCTCCACTTGCCTAGTTCTATTTTATCGTTTTTTTTTCAATTTTTTGAATGCTAGAAAGTTTATTTTTATTTTTCCTAAATTTTAAAATTAATAAAAATATAATGTACTCTCTGAATTTTTTCTTGAAAATTTTTGTACTTATTTCTAGTATTATTTGGGCTTGTCAAATCTTGTATACTCTCAGTGTTATGTATTTAGGCACCAAAATTAATTTTTGATGTAATTTATGCATATAATGTTATGTTATATAATTACTATGGTTAATTTTGTAGTTGTGGTGCTAACTAAACCTATGGGAATAACCTTGGGATGTGTTATTGGACTCTTGTCATTCATTTTGTGTAATTGTGAACTCGCTTATCGTGAGACCAATTATTACAAAGTGCTATTGTGATGTTGTTATTGGATATATATTAGATACTATGTTAATAATGCACTTACCCTATCGATTTGTCTTTATCAATATAGTTTCTAATGCTTTGTTTAATTCATTGAATTATGTCTTTGAGTTTTCAGTATCCTATCGATATTAGCTTTAGAGTATAATTTAATGTCCTAGGTGATCAGTGTTGCAATTTGGGACCTTTAGGCAGGATTGCAATTGCAAGAGAACCCAGCTGTGTTGTTTGCCCAATTTTACTAGTTGTTGATACATTTGTTAAATCTCCCATCTTTGTATCAAATTCTAGCTTTAAATTCTTTGATTAAACTGAATGGGACCAATTATGAGAACTGGTTTGAATCCTTGAAAAAAAAATTGGCAGTTTCTAAAGTTAATGTTGCTCTCCTTGAAGATGAGCCTGCACAACTCACTGCTGAGTCTTCCACTACAGATAAAGTTAAATATGACAAGTGGGTTCGTTCTAACAAGGTCTGTTTCAAGTACCCAATTGAGAAGACTATTAAAGAGAGCATCACTGAAATTGATAATGTCAAAAAATTATCTAGTACAATATCTAGTGGTTGATCGTCTATCTTTTTCTGAACTTGCCCAATTTGAATCAGTATATATTTCAATTGGTCTTTGATCTCTTTTCTTGAATAGCAGTCCTTTTCTTGGAGTACCTTTTAGATACCGTAAGATCTTATAGACTGCCTCCAACTCTCACAACAACACTGATGGCAAGTATTCAGTACCATTTTCAGAATGAAGTGTAAGCAGAAAATGCAATCAGAGTCATAGTTAACTACAACTCCTACAAACTAGGAGTTAAAGTTGTTGCATATCACATCCAAAACAGATCACGATTGTATATCAGTATATTAGATCAAATTCAAAATAGCTCACGATTGTATAGTAACATATTAGATTTCATTATCTGTAAAGCTCTATAAATGTAACATTTCATTAGTAATAAGAAATATACAATTGTATATTTCTTTATATGGTATCAGAGCCCATGAAGGGACAATCTTCTTAATTAAATCATTTCCTACCATTTCTTCTACTTATTCGTTTTCAATCAAACTATCCTCCACTAATTATCTCATATGGCAAACACAGTTTGAACCATTATTACATTGCCACAATGTGACAGGTCATGTTGATGGTAGTATAACAGCACCTTTGCAACTTGTTACGGACTCCACCTCCAGAAAGCAGGAACCAAATCCAGAGTATCAAACTTGGTTTCAGCATGATCAGATGGTGAAAGGTTGGATAGTTTCCTCCTTGACTGAGGAAGTTTTTCCATATATCATTGGGAAAAAGACTGCTCGTGATGTTTGGCTTGCATTATCAGAAACTTTTGGATTTGTTTCTAGTGGGAGACAAATTCAGCTACAAATGGCACTTCAGGAATTAAAGAAAGGCGACAAAAGTTTGTCTTAGTTCCTTCGCAAAGCAAAGATAATCTCAGATGAACTGGAAGCAGCTGGTAAGCCAATGTCCTCTGAGGAATTTTGTGCTAATATCTTTCGCTTGTTGGGTCCAGAATACCACCCAGTGGTGGCTGCTCTGCGA
>JANIJH010000134.1:36847-55930 GCA_024520975.1 Erythroxylum areolatum
ATTATTATTATTATATAATTTGTATTTATTATTATTAAAATTTATTATTACAATTCATTCATAATAAAAGTATCAATGAATTACATATTTCAAATCATATTAAGGACCAGGAGCATATTTGTTATTTACATTATTATTCGTTCTGTCCCCTGCAATCAAACATATTCTGTCATCGAGACGAAGACAGAAATTTCTGTTCTGTCTATCACAACCAAACACTTCACTGTCTCCAGTGTTTGTTATGTTCTGTTCTGTTCCGTTTCGCCTCCAGCTACTGGAGACAGCAACCAAACGCAGCGTTATAGCTTCTTGTCAACCGATAAGGTCTTGTAGTCACACACCTTAGATGTCAATCCAATTGTCACTATTGTTTTAAAGTTGATGCCCTGTGTAATTTATATTTGAATTAAACTTAAATTCGATCTTAATTATGAGCCATCCATATATTTGGAGTCTTGAATGACCTTTCAAAATCGAACTCATACCAAAATCAATTTGATATTTCTATTTTTGTTTTTGTTTTGATGTACTGAACTAGTAGCTGTTTTGAGACCAATCAATGCTCTAGAACTTGGTAAAATATATGTAGAAATCATATATCATAACTTGGCGCTCGTGGCCTAATGGATAAGGCGTCTGACTTCTAATCAGACGATTGTGGGTTCGAGTCCCACCGAGCGTGTGCGGCTCATCTTCTGTCCGATCTCTCCCTTTTTATTTTACTCTATTTACGATATATAGAAAAAGAAAATGAGAACTAGCATAATTCATTGAGTTATTAATTTAATATTCCATCCTCACAAATTAATGTTTTTATGTTTTGTAGACCAAACTACATAAACTCAAGATATAAATCAAAATTTAAATTATAGATAATAGATTTAAAAGTTTTTATTATGTTAAAAAAACTTTTAATTTAGTACTAAAATTTTTAAAATTTGTAATATAATAACTAATTTTTAAAAATTGCAAAACTCAAGTTAAAATATTATTTTTCTGATTTAATTACTAAATAAACATCCCTTTTATATTGTCATCATCATCATCACACTCAGTCCTAAGTCTCGCAATAAAACAGGGTCTAGAAAGGTCTGATAGTATACAACGTTACCCTTACATTTCACTTGATTTATATAAACTTTTAAAAATTATTAAATTAAAATTTTGTAAAAGTAGTACTAAATTAAAAATATTAAAATCTTAGATACTTTAATTTATCATCTCAATAAAAATACTCGAATGGGTCGAACTAAAATAAGTAAACCATATTGGACCTTTGGATAGGCTTATAAGATTTACAAGAGAGCCATTTTGTGTTGGGTAAACTTTACCAAATCAAAGCCTACTTTGGATTTGGGCCTCTCCTACCAACTATCAACATTCCACCATTGTTACTTTCACAGTCTGGTGAATAATAATAATCCACAGGGGCAAAATGGTCATCTGGTTATTGAAAGTCCCGTACGTTAGGACGACACCAACTGCCATCGAAAATTAAACAAATACTTTAATGGCTTCCACGAACTTTATTCCAATCTCCATCTTACCCTCCCCAAGCCCACTCTTCTGCTTTACTTCCAACATTCGCCGGAGATCCCTCCCCCTCTCCTTCTCCCTCTCCAGACGTTCCCGGAGGAAGCCACGACGGTGGCCGGAAATAAGACCCATGTCTGTCAATTCTCACACTCCCACCACGTCGCAACGGGACAAAAGTGACGAGTCGCTTTTTGATTCCTTTAATAGTGAGTGTCCTTTTTCTTTTTACTTTCTGTTTCGTTACTTCTTCGATTGAATACATAAAAAGATCACTTCTTGATATGGTTGAATTTTAATTACTCACTTGGTGGTTTTGGACTACTGTAATAGGTGCTGATGGTGGTAGGGGGGAAATGGTAACTACTCATTTGGAAGAGGGGACTGCCTCTGGTAGGAAAAAAAGTAGGAACTTTGCGAGTAGAATTAAATGCTTTGGTGTTGATTTGTCTCCGGATAATGTGGCCGTGGCTATGGTGTATTTTGTTCAAGGCGTTTTGGGACTGTCCAGATTGGCTGTTAGCTTTTATCTCAAAGATGATCTGCATTTGGACCCTGCTGAGGTATTGTTTATCTGATTGTAGCTTGCTGGTGACATGTGTTGTCATCTTGCACACGATTTGTATTGTTAATCCGGTGCTATTGTGGTAACGTTTTGACAGTGCATGAAATAGATGAGGTGACCATTTCTTTGTAGCTTTTTGAATGTCTAGCTAATCAGCTATTGTTCGTTACATGGAGGACTAACAATTTGCATTTTTTCAGTAGACAGCTGTGATATCTGGTTTTTCTGCTTTGCCATGGCTTGTCAAACCTTTATATGGGTTCATTAGGTGGGTATTTTATTGCCTTTTCATCATTTCATTTGATTTATGTGTTATTTGGTGATGCTTTTTTGTTAACCTTTATTTTTTGAATTACTTTTTGGTGATTGCCAGCGATTCTATTCCACTTTTCGGTTATAGAAGAAGGTCATACTTAGTGCTCTCTGGGCTTCTTGGTGCACTGTCTTGGAGTTTGATGGCCAGTTTTGTTGACAGCAAGTATAATGCTGCTTTCTGCATACTACTTGGTTCACTTTCCGTTGCCTTCTCAGACGTAGTTAGTATCTACAACTTTCTGACTTTTTAAAAAGATTTAGATTGATGTCGTAATAGTTGAATTGGTGAACGAGTGTTATAAATTTCTGTATTGTTGAAATTACCCTTCCTGATCAAAGTTGTAATCATATGTAGTTGTAAAGAACTCAAATGTGAGAATGTTATAGTATTTGAATGAAATAAGTTAAATGTGATAAATGAATTACTAATTAAGTTGTCTTCTTCTCTACTATTTTAAGACGCTATTTACTCAAACATTGGCTCAATAAATCCATAGGTTGTGGATTCCATGGTGGTGGAGAGGGCTCGTGGTGAGTCACAAAGTATGTCAGGGTCCCTTCAGTCCCTTTGTTGGGGTTCCTCAGCATTTGGTGGAATTGTTAGCTCCTACTTCAGTGGCTCTCTGGTTGATGCTTATGGTGTAAGGTATTTAAGGTGGACCTTGTGGCTTCTGTTTTCTACTGCTAATGACACTTCATGAATCTTCCTGTGCTGCTTTTCAAATCTCAGGTTTGTTTTTGGTGTCACTGCATTGCTGCCATTAATTACATCTGCAGTTGCTGTTCTTGTGAAAGAGCAGCGAGTGTGCAATCCAGCAAGAGGACTAAATCTTTCCTTGACTGACCCTGGATTTCTTGAAAGTTCAAAACAACATAGTATCCAGTTGTGGTATGCTATTAAGCAGCCCAATGTTTTTCTTCCAACTCTGTTTATTTTCCTGTGGCAGGCAACACCACATTCAGATTCTGCCATGTTCTACTTCACGTATGTTTAAGAAGACGACTTTTTCCAAGATATTCAACTAATTAACTTTTAGTTTCTTTTTTTTAAAAATGACATTTCTTGCTTCATTATTGTTTCAGCACAAACAAACTTGGTTTCACCCCTGAATTTCTTGGTCGTGTCAAGCTTGTTACCTCAGTTGCATCATTGCTTGGGGTTGGACTTTACAATGGTTTTCTGAAAAATGTTCCTTTGCGGAAGATTTTTGTTGCTACTACTGTAACTGGTACAATACTTGGGATGACTCAGGTTTGTCTTGCAATTTACCAATTTAATGACTTGCCAGGAATAAATGTTTTATGGTTTTCATTTTTAATTTTTGGCTCAGGTTTTCCTTGTTACTGGATTAAACCGGCAATTTGGTATAAGCGATGAATGGTTCTCAATTGGAGATTCTTTGATTTTAACTGTTCTTGGTCAGGTAAGTGTAAAATTTATCAGATCTTTTGCTTAATAGCCTTCTTGTACACTGTTTTTTCATGTTAGCTTCGAAATAGTTTATATCATGATGTATGTTTAAACCCACGTCGGAATGCCTATCTTTGAAATGAATTTAAAGCACTTGATAGCTACCCTTGAAGGATCTTTCATGGTTTTCTGGCAAAAAACTGTAGGCTAGTTAGTTTCTTCCCTCCTTACAAGCATGATGCCTGCAGTAACCTTAGTTGATTTTTTATATCTACATGCACGATGTGCCGTCTTAAAAATGCTTCTTTGAGCCTGGCAACTTCTTGATTTGTGCAGGATATTCTGGCTATCTAATTTTATGCATGAGCAGCAAAACTGATAACTTATTGTCTTTCTGCAGGCTTCTTTCATGCCAGTTCTCGTGTTAGCAGCAAAATTATGTCCTGAAGGAATGGAAGCCACACTTTTTGCAACCCTCATGTCCGTATCAAATGGAGGGAGTGTACTTGGAGGGTTAATTGGTGCCGGTCTGACTCAAGTTTTCGGAATCACTAAGGACAACTTTGATAACTTGATGACATTGATTATACTCTGCAATCTTAGCTCGTTATTACCTTTGCCACTGCTAGGGCTTCTACCTGAGGATACCTCTGATACCTCTTCCAATGAGAATGCAGATATTGAGATGAAGTCAAATTGAACTTGAGATGATCTCCTCTTGCTTTTATTCATTGACATCTCTGGCGTTGGATCAGCCACCGACCTTTTAAAGCTTCCTACTTTAGTGTAGGTTGCAACATATAATAATCACAGGAGAAAATTGGAAGTGTAGATTATAGAGAAGTTGATCACATGCAGTGGAATATATGGCAAAGGGGTTCTGGGTTTAGCAAGAAATGAGCATAGGCCTGTTTTTATTTGGGGGTCATAGAGAGGGGTGTGTGCAGGTAGTCCTGCATCACGAAAACACGGTCGACCTTGGTCAGGTTGTAACCAGCAATAACCAGATGTTGAAGATATGGATGAGTTTCATATCTAGGAAGTAACCCGATTTTGTTGATATGAATGTGATATAAACACTTCTTGTGCTCCCAAAAAGACAATGATGCGAATAGGAATTTGACTTCATTCGGTTTAAAGTCAATGGATTTTATGTCTTGGAATGGGCCAGATCATGCTTCAGGTTCTTAGGCTCGAATTAGTCTAAAGTTTAATTTTTTTAAATAAAACGATATTGTTTTATTTAGAAGAGTTAGGTTTTACACAACGTGAATTTAACTAAAAAAGACGATTTATATTTTTAATTAAAAAATATTTTAAATTTTTTGATGAGATTGTTCAATTGTAATCCCTAATCATTGATTACACAACAATAATGATATTCCATTAGAGTCCTATTAAAATATAAAGTTTAAAAAATTTAATAATAAGCAGTTTATTTTAAATAAAGAGTTAAAATTGCTAGGGAAAAAAGAAGAAGAAGACATTGACCCAAAATTTAGGGGATGTCTGGGCCCACATAATGGGGAAGTCTGTCTGACTAAGATTGTCTATAAAGAGTAAATCCACATGGTAGGGTAGGGCAGAGTCCAAGTACTTATCCAATTGCATTTGTCACATCTGAAAATTAAGTATTTTCATTTATATAAAAACTGCTTTTAGTAAAAAAAATTGACAAATCCCAATTCACAACTGAAGCCTTGTGTATATTTCTAATTTTGTCTGTGTCTTAAGCTTAATTGGGATAACCAATTATTTCCCTATTTTTAAAATTGATTTTCTAATACAATCTTCTTATTTTTACAAAATTATTTATATCTCTTTTCAATTTTTAATTTTTAATTTATGTTTTAAATTTTAATTCTTTATTTTATTTTTGAATTATTATTTTTGAAATTTAATTTTTCTTTACTTCGTGTGGATCATTTAGAAGCAACCTCTATCTAAAATCTTATTTTTCTTCTCTTCGTGTGGATCATTTGAAAACAACCTCTTTACTAGTTAAAGGTAAGATTGTGTATTATTGGATCTCTTCAAACTTCACGTGTTAGCGAGATTCCAACTAGATGTTGTTATTGTTGTCGCCGTATAATAATTAATCAACTTCTTACTTAATTTTTTTGACTTTTTTTGAGATATTTATTAAGACTCATACAATCCAAAGTAAGGTAATAAAATAATAGTTGGGTGATTTTGACTATTAATAAAAGTTTTAATATAATTAGCTAGGCATTAAGATGTTTGAAAAGTAATATTGGCTCCGTTTGGTTGTTAATTGATAAGCTTTTTTTTAGCTGATTAACCAAAATCAAATGATTAACTTTATCAAAAAATTATTTAATTTGTTTGGTTATAAGCTAGTTAAATTGGCTGATTCAACTCAACCAGTTGATTTTTTAGAAGCTCCTCTAGAGGATTGTTTAGGGTAATCAACTAATTACCCTTAATTATAATGCCGATTTTGCTCTTACTTTTGCCCTTATTTATTACTGTCTCATTTCTCGTTTTTTCTATATTCTTTTTCCTTTCCTTGGCTCTTACCTTGAGTCTCTCACAACTCTCACATCTCAACCAGATTCGTCGTAGGTTTACGGATCTGTGTAGCTTGCTTGAAAATCAGATTTGTTCCTCTTTTCTTGTTTCCATTTTTTCTTGTATTTTACACTTTTCTTTCTTTTCGTTCAGATGTACATTTAAGACTGTAGATTATACTAGCCTCTTCTCTCTGACGCTATCCCATGGCGACGATTGATGATGACTTAACCAGAGTTTGTTTTCAAGTTTGTGATTGGAAAATAACCTTAACCCTCTTCTCTTTTCCTTCCCTTTTCTCTATTTGAACTTGTAATTGTATGTTTATTGCGTAAGCATACTTGATTATAGATATAGATATAGATATGACTTTACTGTAGAGATAAAAAAATAATTTTCAATTTGAGTTTATGTTTTTCCATCTCTCTATAATGAATTATACATACGTAATAAATTTCTTCTTCACATTTAATCTTCTATATTAATATTCTAGAGGGAATAGTTAGCAAATTATTATTTCAATAGTTCTTATGATTATTGTATTTAATAATGTCTAAATTACTCTAACAAATTATAAATTATTGTTTAATTCATAAAAATCATTAACATAATGACTTCCGAGGGCCATCATCCGAAGCAGCAATCTCATGGCTTTTTATATATTATTGCACGAATGCCCCTAAGTAGACCCTAATAATCCACCTCTATAAGAAGAGACGTACATTTATAGTTTAGATGCTTACAGTTTTGGACTTTAGCCAACAAGCAAAAGAGTTTTCACATGAGACTGAAAGGAAGGGAGTTGGTGTATAGTTCTTGTGCTTCCCAAATGATTGAGGCTAATGAGATATCAAAATTACTAATATTATAAATACCCTTTTCGCTTAAACTCCTATACTGTATATAAACCCAACTTAGTTAACCAAGTATTGAAGTTAAATATGTATAGAAGTTCTATAATTTAACTTAGTAGTTGTGGATGGTATTGCTTGGTTTGTTAATTATAACTTGAAATGATTGCCATAATGAGGCACAAAACCACATGGATTAGAGAACAAATGATGATTGATGATTAGGGTTTTGTAGATATAATCAAGTAATAAGTGAAGGCACTTATTGGAGATTTCCAAACCAAACTTTTGAGATCTAATTAATGGGGCATAATGATTGGTTTAAGATGAGATTATTTGAACATGAATTTTAAGTCGAGATATGCTTTACTATAATTAGCTAAGATTTTTAAATGTTATAAGAAGTGCCAAATGATTGATAAGGATTAGGTTTGGGAGAGGAGAAAAAGGAAGAAGAAGTATTTGGATGAAAGTTAAGTCATGCATGTGGGAAGCCATGTGAAGGGCATTAAAATTTTGTAACAAACTCAACCCCCACACTACCAAGTCTTTTAGCGGATAGGCTTGTGAATATGATAATAGGAGGAAGAAAACAAAAATCCCCCATGTTAGCAATCATGTGCTTGGCCCTTCAAATTGTGGAGACTTGGCTAAATCCCACGTTGGCTTGGAATGATTTTCCAAAAGCAAGATTAAAATTCAACTTGTTACTACCTAATGTTCATTTACAATGCATGAATCGCCAAGCATAAAGACAATTTGTGACACTACCAAATATACAAGAGTAATTTAAATTATATTAATTATGATAGTTCTTTCAAAATAACGTTTTTAATTTAATGGTTTTTTAAAGATTTTTATTTTAATCTCAAAATTTTTAAAATTTTTAATTTAATGAGTAATCATTCAAAACTTGCATAGATCATATCAAAATATTGTTTTTGCTGATATGATATATTCACTAAATATTACGTGAATATTTATCTATTAACACATCGAAAAAAATAATATTTTGACCTGATTTGTACAAAATTTAAAATATTAATATTAAATTAAAAATTTTAAAAAATATAACATAAAATAAAAAACTTTTGAAAAAATTAATATTTTTAAATATGTTATCCCTCAAAATTTTCATCTTCTCTCTTTGATGAAGATAAATTAATTATCTCGTAATAGACATATCAAAGAAAATGGATGGAGGTATTTTAAAGCAAATTGAATTCCCATGATATTGATGTGTGACCCCTCAAGATCGGCGATGCTGATAAGGAGAGCATTGTGGCCACTAGAGGAATTGCCGGACATCTACCGAACAAGCCTAATCATGCCGTGGAAACACCACAATCACCAAACTTTGGGTTGGCCTCTGCTCGCAGTCGCAAGTGCATTTTTAATCAAGGCATGAGATGAGTCGCTTCAAGCCTAGCAACCCCACATGCTAGGCCGTGGCTTGTCTGTGTTTGGACCAACCATTAAGAAACTTAGTCAACACCTATGACTGCGGTTTTCCACTTTCACACGGAAAAGACAATGTTCCTACATGTCAGTCCCAAACGCCTGTAAGCTGAGGTGGGCTGATGTTATGCTCCCACTCGTTCAGAGTTTGGCTTTGTGTCGAAGGTGAATTTACCTTTTCGATGCGAACACTCCCAAGTTAGTTGGTCCGAGATTGTAATGCCCTTCGCAAAAGATGGTGAGCATGTGCTACAGTGAGATTCTTAAGCTTGTTCGTTCTCTTTACTGAGATTAACCAACTTAAGAACAACAGGTTGTTTTGGTTCAACTCTTTTCCACCACAAATGCAAGTTGTCCTGATGCTAACTTAGGTATAATTACGTCGTTATTAGTCGTAGGAAATCTAAGATAGATTTTCTTCGTACTTGTTTCCTATTTACCCTTTCATCATAACGTGATGTGTAACTCTTTAGTTGAAACTTCCCAATCCCAACGTATGCTTCTCGGCATTTTCTTCATTTCATTGACCGATTCTGCATCAAGATTAGGTTTATTACTTTGACTCCTCGGAGTGGGGCAGTTATTGAACGTTGTTTAGTAATCAGGTCGATGAGCAATCTTCATCGCCATGCCAAGACTTCTTATCGTGAAATCTCTACCTTTATTCTGTTTCAACTCTGTTACACTTCATCTTAATCGTATAATTATGTAGATCCTACATAAATATATGGTTGAGATGAAGTGGAGCAGTATTGAAACAGAACAGAGGGTGCAGAGAATCTGAAAGGTCTTAAAATGACAATCAGTGACTTAAATGTTGGATATGTTTATCTTTTCAACGTCTAATTATTAAGTGACCGTTTTACTACAATAACTTAACCTATTATGTGAGGCTAACTTAATTGATTTTATATATTTACTAATATATCCCCTCAAGTGAAAGTCCTATGAACTTGAAACTTGCACATGCTTATTCTACCTTGTGCTGAATAATAAGTGCGTGGTAGGATTTGAATTCACGACCACTTGATTACAAAGGCTCTGATACCATGTTAAGTAACTGTTTTATCATAATAGCTTAAATTATTGTGTGAGATAACTTTTTAATTTTATATATTTACTAACAGTAATTTCATAAATTTAGATAATTATTATGCGTTAATTATATTGAATTTTTTGTGATTTGATAACTTCATTTCAATTAGTATTTTTAAAAATTATCATTTATTTTCTTATAGTTTTATCATGTTATCACATAATTCATTCTGTTATTTGGTTAGTTCTTTTATTTATAACCCCATAATAATATTATATTAAATTTTAGAATTTTAATATTATACTATTTTGAGTGAAAAATAAGAAAAATTGACTAAATATGACAATCAAAATCTTGTAATAGTTATATCAATATCACAAGGAAGTACATGATAATTTAAAAAATGTGAAGATTGAAATAAAAAAAATCAAATTATAGATATTCTAAGAGTTAAATTAAGGTATTCAATACTTTCCGATTTGAAAGTTATCGATTGTAAATTTTGTTGTATTTTATAAAGAGATTATTTTTGTGACTCAAATATGTAACCTTTCAATTATAAAGAACTGATTTATTATAAGATCTTATAAATTTCATTATTATAATAAAAGATATTAACTCTAAGGGGGATTTATACTGGATGTTATTATACTAAGTAACTCTCTTTTTTTTCCGTGAAATAAAAGGAACGGAGACTCGGAAAGTTCTATTTTTCCATATTTTTAAGATATATTTGTTTTCTTTTTATTAACATTAACAATTTTTTATCTAATATCATTTTATCTTCTCTCGTTGATTTGTCAATTTGCTTCTATCACCTTTCTTGAAAATTGCAACAACCGCAAACCAACCCTTGACTCTTGGACGGCTGGACCACACCTCCAAACCATCAGCCACAAAACTGAAATGCGACAATTTCAAGACTCAAGAGCTTAAATTAAAGAATGATTTTAAAATATTATCTTTAACTAAATTAGTTGTTGTGAGTGATTCAATACTTTTATTTATTAATCAAAGAAGATCTTAGATTTAAGTCCTGAGAATGGAGTGACTAATTTAGCCAACATTTTATCCCTTATGAGCTGATTTGATGCGAGCAAGGATTAGTTTAGATATGGATAATTTCAAATGATCGTTTTTATAGGTGAGACCCTCCCAGGATACATTGGGCTGAATAAAAAAAATATATCTTTTAAAAAATTAACACTTTTTTAAAATGTCCCTATAATAGTTTTTTTAAAAAGTTGATTACTATTTGCATTTCTTTTTCTTTAGTCTTTGTAGTTTGCACGTTAATGTTTGGTTTTTATTTTTTATTTTTTAACCTCAACATTTACAATAAACTGTAACATGAATATATAAAATATAACATGAATAGTGACATTTTAAAGTGTTCAAATTAAATCATAATGTTTTTAAAATTTTCAAAATAGACCCTAAATAGATAAAATATTTGACAAGATTAAATTTCAGTCATTTAAATATTAAGTTAATACCGATATAACATTATCTACATAATTTTAAATAAAAATAGGCTGCAAAATTAACTTTTTTTTAATTAATCAAAAATTGGGTCTCCCTGTCGCGTGATAATAAGCCTCACTATTATACATTTCCGATAATGTCTTTTTTGTTATATGACAATGAAACCTATTATTCTACATTTTAAATAACAAGTTTCTATTATCATGTGATAATAAGACTTGTTTTTTATTTTTTTAAATAATATCATGTTAGTATTAACTTAACATTTTAACCAATCAAAAGTTAGTTTCTTCAAAAAAAATTATCTGCTTAAAATTTATTTTTAATATTTTAAAAATGTTAAAATTTAATTTAAATATTTTAAAACATTAAAATCTATTTAACATATTATAAAAAATATAACATATTTCACCATGCAACTAAATTCTACATTTTAATATATTTTATTATAATTAATTAGTAACATTTTGCTTTCCGTTTTTTATTATGAAATCAGATATTCTTATTCAGATAATGGATTTTAACCATTTTACATTAAATTTTATTTACATATTTACGTAAAATTCACATAAAAGTATGGACCATTGACAAGATTGAAATACCCTAACTAAAACGGAGTGCTCCAGCCCTTCAATCATGGTAAGACACAAGGTCAGTACAACGTCACGCTTAGACACGAAAGATGAGAAATGATTTGAGAGGCCCTCCGCTCCACTACCCCGAAATCATTGTGAAGTTGCTTCAACCTGAAAAAACGCCTAGCACGAACATGATCGAAAATAACATAAGGCTTGCATATCTACACATGTTTTCGCAATAATTGACTGAAACAAAAATCCGAAACCAGAAGAGTGAGAGAGAGAGAGAGAGAGAGGCTGTTATTATCGGTAGAACCAATAAGCACGCATGAAAATGTTGACTACATTCATAATCACATAAACTTTCTTACGTCATTTAAATTATGTCTGTTCAAAAAAGCAAATAGTTAAAGCATCTCAAAAGCCCAGAAAAGTTGTTAACAATTATTGGAAAGTGCCAATTTGAACAGAAAAACAAAAAACATAACATGAACGGTTGAGGTTGTGTCTCCTTTCAGATAAACTACAAAATTGTACTAAAGTAGGTGTTTGGTTTGAGAATAGGATTAGATATAGATATGGGCCTAATAATAGAAAGAAATGAGTATAAAAAATAAAAAATAATGTTTGATTTGTAATTTAGGTTTTTGTATTAATACCAATAATATTATTTGGTTTGTTGTATTAATAGAAATAAAAGATAATATATACCATTTTTACCCTTAATAAAAATAAAAATAATTTGTCCTTCATATGTTTATTGAGGCTGTCTCTATATATTTGTAAAAAAATTAATCAGTTTTGTCAAAAAATTTTATCGTAATTTTCGAGCATTAGGTGAGCTATATGATTCTCGTTAAATCTATAACTATATGTACTTTCACATCATCAAACTATATAGCAGATTGGTTATTCTCTGGATTAAATCATAAAACGAGAATATATAAGACAAAAAGGAGAAAAAGCCTCATTTACAATGAGATGAAACTAGGCTTTATTCAATTCATTTAACATCAAATTAAAACGAGGGATTTCAAAAAATATGCGTGAAGGAGCAGAACAAAAAATTTCTTCATTGATGAGACACGATAAGGCAGGATGAGAGATCGTAAAAAATTGAGAGGCGATAAGGAAGTAAAGAGGATGATAGGGCAAAGTTTCGGGATAAAAGAATAAAAAATAAACGTGATAAATCCTTATATTGGAATAAAAACTCGATACTCACCCCTCTTGGTAGGTTTAGTAGATTCTAAAATTTAATGGGATAAATTCATTTCTTTGGAATTGAAAACCCTAAAACAAACACTATTTTTTACAATTATTCCATTCCTTCGTACCCAAATCCTCAAACTATACGCCTCCTAAATTTTCAACTATTACAACAAAAAGTCACCGCATACATAGTATTGAAGTTCAAGAAATTATTTTAAGATTTTGATATAATTATCATATTTTTATTGTATTAGTTAAGAAAAGTAAAGCTAAAAATTGTAAATAAGTTTTTATTATTTTATTTTTTACATATTAATGTATTAGATATTATTGTCATTAAATACTTACAAATTAATTCTTCATGATATATTAATAATTGGGTTTGGGTGTTCGGTTGAACCAACAATGGCAAGTTGGTCAACAATGTATGGTTGTGATGTTGACCAAAAAAAAAGGAGTATTGTGAGTTTTGATCCAATCCAAAGTCAAGCGGTCAACACATTCATGGAATCCGAACAACCAAACGAAGGGACAATAAATTGTAAGAAAACGACACGAGGAAGACCAAAACTCACCCGTAGATAGAGTTAGACTGAGAGCCTAACACGAATTTTTTAAAAAAAATTAAAAAGAGAAAAGGAAGCAAAAAGTTCCAAGAACAGACATGCCAAGTGAAGCCATTCAACAGTACCAACCGAAAGTAACTGTCAATCAACGAGAGAGCAGAATAATTTGGGTAAGAACTCACAAACAATACGACGAAAATGGTTTTTTTTTAATCGGAAAGAAAATAATTTAAAGCCAAGAAATTAGTCTAAACTCTAAATTAACTTTAAACTTTTAATGTTAAAGATGATGATTAATTAATTTATATTCTTATCTACAAATAATATGAAAATCAATTAGATTTTTGATAAAATAATGATGTTTAATTAATTAATTTTTCGATTATTAGGCAAAACTATGTAGCCTTTACTCTTTAGGCTAAGTAGCAAGTGGGCCTTAAGTTCGACTCTAAAATTTGTGTTCGGGTCTATGTTTAACTCGAAGTTCAATCAGGCCTAAAATTTTAAGCTCGAGTATGAATTTGAGCCTGATTAGGTTTAAATAACCTAAAATTTAATTGAGTCTTGACGATATCATTTTTTTTAAAATGGGAGCCGAAATTTGATCAGGCTTGGACAATCTAAAATTTAATCAAGGCTGATTAAAAAAATGATTTAAAGATTAAAAAAGATGTCTTTTTATTTAAAAATTTTGAGAGCATGAGGTTCAAATATTTTTTAAAAAAAGTTGAGTTAGTGTAAAGTTCAATTAACTTAGGCTGGATTAATTAATTTTGGGTTGGATTAGGCTGAATAATTTTTGTCAAACCTAATTATCTTTCTTAAATTGTTGAAGTCACGTTAAATCTACTCGATTAAACTTAAAATCAAATAATTTAAATTTTATGTATTAATTTTGAATTCAATGATATGAACTAATTTATGTTTTAATTACATTAATCTTTAAATAATTGAACAAAATGAAATACACAAGCTAAATTTACAAACTTAAATAAATTTTATATTGATTACAACGATACAATTGTAAAATTAATCTTTATCAATTTAAAAAATAGATAGCACCCAACTAATAAAAAAAAAGAGAAAGAAACAAAAATCGAAGTTAAAAAAATGGTAGAAAGGGCCAAACGTTAGGTCCCTCTCCGACCACCTTTGTCTCATTTCCCACAGCTCCATGTCCCTCATAACATGGAGGAAATTATGGCAGCTTTCCCTACTCTTTAGCTCCCTCCCTCTTCTTCTCAGACCAACAATAAAGCTTTCTTACAACATCGTAGACATACTTGCCTCTTCTACCAACAAAAGCCACTCAGAAAACTAGACACCCAAGTATTCTTACAAAAAAAGGAACACAATCCCACTTTGTCATCTATAATTTGCAATCATATCCAGCTACCATAAAACCCCATGTTTTTGCACGTCTAGTTCCTGTCAAAGCCTCCTTATCAACCCAGGAAAATAGCTAGGATCGAGCAAAAGTCATGGAGATTGAATCAGTCAAGTGCGATTGTTGTGGATTGAAAGAGGATTGCACTCAGTGTTATATAAGTGAAGTGAAGGCCAAATTTGAAGGGAAATGGCTATGCGGGTTGTGCTCAGAAGCTGTCAGGGATGAAGTTAGCAGAGGTAACAAGCAGTATGGAGTTGAAGAAGCAGTGAGAGCTCACATGTCGTTTTGTGGTAAATTCAATTCAAATCCTGCAGTTGGGGTTGCCAATGGTATGAGGCAGATGCTTCGAAGACGCTCCGGAGATTTGGCTTCTTCACCATCTTCATCGAAGAAGTATTCGAGATCTGCCGGCACCAAATTGTACTAATCTAATCTGCTCATGAAAAAAAACGAGGGTTCTTTCCCCTGGAATAATATAATTAACTCCTTAGCTTCTTGTCGACTAATTCTCTAGCTTGTTGTACAGGAGATGCGATATGCCATTTCGGAACAAGCTTCTTCTTTTCTTTCATTCCCTTTTCTCTCGAAATGGACCACTACTTCGTAAGCTTTTATTCCCTCTTCTCCTGACTAAAAAGACAACATCTGATCGGAAAATTTTCCAATAACTTCATTAAGACAAGCAGTTTCAAGTTGGACCCTTAGTTTCCTTCTCCATTTTCGTAGGATTTCAAGACTTTAGTACAGGAAAGACGAGTTCCTTTCTTGAGGTCAATGCTTCTCCTGGAAATTATCTGCATTCCGGATATTGACTTTCTGATGATAATGGAAAGCAGAAAATGAACATTTGATTCGTCTCTCGTCTTTGTCACTTCTGTTCTGAAATTTCTGAAAACTGTTTGCCACTGGAAAGGCAGATATTTCTGGGATTTGTAATTGGTTTTCAATATTAAAAACCAAATTTGTTTTTAATCAACATTAAAAAAAATCCCAGAAATTATAAACTATTATGGTGGTGTAAAATCTAAATACACAATTTCTTTAAAGTTTACAAAAAGGTATGTATTATTGGATCTTTTTAAATTCTGTATTACCTTTAAATTAAGTGTGAGACGAAGATGATGAAAGTTTACAAAATTATAGCATATGTAAATCTCTATGTAAATGTCAACTTTAGGAGATAATATCTACGTAACATATTAACATATTCATTAAAGTTAAAGACAACCAAATGATATTCTATGAAATTGTGACCCTTACTAATGCCTCAAAGATATTTTCCCTACCTGGCTCTGTTGCCTTTTGGGAAAAGCCAATAATCCATGATGAACAAATCAACCTTTTTCCACAGTAAAAACAGATAAGTAACAAGGATCAACTTCCCACTACCCAAACATATATTAAATAATTTTAAAGCTAAAGTTAGCTTCTTCCGCTGTAATTAGTGGTTGAAAAATTTATATATATTTTATATGCTGAGGGTCCTCTGAATGACATAAGATGCCTCGTCTTAATTAATTTATTTTTAAATGTACGTCTAAAAAGATTCAATAGTATAGAACCTTACTTTTAAGTAATAGAAAGGTTATTTTTAATAAATTCACATGAAATATAAAATGTAAATAAATACGTATAAATAAAAATATATAATTATGTTTGCATAATTATATATAATTATATATATAATAAAGGTTAACAATAGTAAATAAAATAATTAAATAAATATATAAACTAAAAAAAACAAGTATAATAGTAATTAAATCAATCATGTCAAGAAGGTGATTAAGTTGAATAAGAAGTTGTCTAGATTAAATAACTAGGAGATAAGTACTACATATTAAAAAAAATGTAAATTATCTTAATATTCAAGATTTAATTTAAGAGATTAAAATTTTAATAAGAATATTATAAATCATCTCAATTAAAAAAAACTGAATGAATATGCGATAATTTATAAATATTACTTAAAATAGATTTTATCGAGTGACTCTAAATTATTAATTTAATATACAATTCATATAAAAGACATAATTTATGAATCATTATATATTTAATAATTTAATTAATCTCTATTCAGAAATTATTTTATACAAATTTCACCATATGAAAAGAAAAATAGTCCTAATCACCTATCTTGCTTGCATGTAAGATAAAAGGAAAGGTAGGGTTCATCTTTCCTCCCTTAGTTAGCCCTTCACTTCCATCTTTGGGCAACTAGGACATTGATGCTAAATATAGGCAGGCTTAATGGCTATGCATTGATCTGCATCAATGGCTTTGTGGACCATACGTGGCTTTCGGATTAGAAGCATAGTCTTGAGCTAGATGTGATTAAGATGATACTATTTTAAAAAGAGAATTCGAGTGGAGTTAAGAGGTGACCCTCAGTTTAAATTTTATCCAAAGCGTAAACAGAACTTGGCAGAATTGGAAATCTGGTTCCATCCGCCGTTCCGAATCGGATTCGGACGAGTCTCTTCATGGACAGTCGGAAAAGGGGGTGGCGTTTACCTTGGGAGGAAGGAATCTGGTTGGTAGTTTTTCAACCATTAATTAATGCTAAGATGCCTGCCTATCGGGGAATAAGAATACTTGATTTCTGGGTGAAGATAGTGATCATCATGAGATTCTTTATAGGGACGTGAAAGTTGTAGGAACTTATATATATATATATAAAAGGTCAATGCAAACTCCAGAGAGATTTGGACTTTTAAATCCTTTCTTTTTTTTTGTAGTTTTTTGCACTATGAATGCATGTGAACCATTAGAACTTTACAAGTAGCTTCGAGAGCTCTTGGAGGCGAAGAGTTTGGACTTTGGACACTCAAAATGCATGCTAGGAGTAAAAGTAGACTAAAATTATGAAGGTAAGTAAGAACACCAAATCTTCTGTGCCCATGTTTCGATAGTGATGAAGTTAATTTTATCTGCACATTTATATAAATTTATAAAATTTAATAAAATAAGATAAAAATTAGTTTACGAAAATAGAGGCTTTGTTTTTATAAGTAAGTATTTATTTGGAAGAGCTTATATTAATAGAGTTTTTATCCGTAGAGGTTTTTTTTAGAAGAGCTTTTCTAATAAATCAGTTAATTGTTTGACTGTCAATTAAAAAACAGTTTTTTTGATAGAACTTCATACAATAAACTGTTTAGTAACATAAAAATAAAAATACTTCTATTAATTTTAACTATTTTTTATAATAAAATTATTTATACATAAAAATATTATTTAAAGTATATTAAATAATATACAAAGTATAATATATTAATTATTGTATAATTTTACACCATATGAAATATAAATGAAAATATATTTAACAAAATCTTTTATATAATTATAACATAAGTAAAACTAATATAAAAAATAAACATATGACATATAAAAAGGCAAATAATATTATATAAATTTCAAAATAAACGTGAATATGAGTTTGTGAGTATTATAAAAATTATGTGTAAAACATAAGGGTAAAAGAGGCTAAAAAATGGATTCAATAATTAATATGAAAAATTTACATTAAAAAGTACTTTTTTAAGAAGCTTCAAATTTGAACTTATTAAAAAGTTGTATTTTGGCTGTTAAAAAAAGCTATATTTACTAAAAAAGTGTATTTCTATTTTACAACCAAACAGTTATTTTTATTAAAAAAGTTTCTGCACGCGGTAAAAAAATACTTATTCATCCTCCAAAAGCTAAACCAAACAGACACTAAGTCAGATTGTAGTTTAGATTATTATTAGTATTATTATTTAAATATTATTTTATTTATCTTTATATTTTAATATCTTTTTTATATCATTTTCTATTAAGTATGGTGTGTTAGCATCTATAAAATACATATCATAGAATTTGAAAATGAATTTAATAACATTAAACTTTAATAGGGAAGCTTAATAATTTATAAACTTAGATAAAGATTAAAATATTATTAACTACAACCCGTTCAGAAAGGGTTGAATTGAATTGAATTCAGTTGTTTAGAAACATAAAAATTGGATGAATTCAATTCATGCATGTAATTGAAACTCATCTTTTTTATAAATTGAATTCACTCCTCTAAGTATAGGAATTCAATTACATTGAAGCTTGAGGTAGTGTCTTGCTCTTGTGTTCTTTCATTCTTTGGACTCCTTCACTTCTCACTC
>JANIJH010000134.1:56030-73019 GCA_024520975.1 Erythroxylum areolatum
TGATTAATTAATTAATTAAAATATAATTCATTCATTAATTAAAATATTGTAATTAATTAATTAATTAAAATATAATTCATTAATAACAATATAATTTATTAAAATTAATTACAATATTTTAATTAATTAATTACAAATTAAGCAATTAAAATATTATTAATTAATTAATTAAAATATAATAAATTTTTATTTCTCAATATTTTTTCAAATCAACTACTGTTAATGGTAATAGTAATCATTCCTCCCTCTTAACTAACCATAATAATAATAATAATAATATTCATTCATATTTTTTACTATATTCATATTCATTCCAAACAGTGTAATTGAATTCATTTCTATTATTACTTAGTTTATTTCAAATAGTGTAAATTGAATTCAATTCAATCTCATTAATGTAATTGAATCCAATTTGTTAATGAATTCAATTCAAAGATTTCCAAACAGTCCGTTAATGAATAAAAGAAAAGTAAACGAAGATTAAATTAACAAATATTATTAATTTAATAAATAAAAAGAAAAGTTAAAGGGTGAAATTTTAATCTCCTAAACTTTCATAATTAGGGATTATAAATTGATAACAAAAAGAAAAAATTAATATCAATTTATCTATTTACTTTAAAATAATATTAGCTTAGTAACTAAAAAAAGTAAACAATAGCTCAAATACATTAATATATTTATCATTATGAAATTGTTGCTTTATCTATCTACCCTTTTCATTTTCTTAGAATTACTTGATGCTTTTATCTACTATATTTCTCTCGGATGTCAAAACTTAATTTAAAAGCCTTTTAAAAAGATATCAATATTTAAAAATATGATCAAAACTTAAACTGATAAAAAAAAAATTTAAGTTTAAAAGATTTAATTATGAAATCAGTTAAAGATTGAATAAAATTAAAAAATTTTAAATATGATTAGATGAAATTGTCTTTACTTATTGAGAAATTTAAAGTTTAATTAAAAATTTGTTAAATAAAAATTAGTTGATTTATTTTAATTTATAAAAATTGATTAATTTATAAAACCAACCGATTAATTAATAAATTAGTCAATTTTTAACGATAAAAATTATTAAAGTAAATCAAATCAAAAAATTAAAAGTTGAAACGAAAAATTAATTAGTTCAATATTTTCACGATTAAACTGGTTAAATCGGTTTAATTTTTTAATCATTTAAAATATACAATTCTGATTTCATAAAACCGTATGTTAGGGAGCATCTGCTAAGCTTTCTGTCACTGTTTGAGATTGCTCGTAAGCCGCATGAAAGAAAAACTTGAAACTTTCATGTCTGCACATTCTCTTTCAGGGCCTGACTCTAATGAATTAGAAAAGTGGGAACAAAACTTACCAGAAGTCATTGCAAGAACACACACCATCTCTGTAATGGTGAAATCGATTCCTATCTCTAACAATAATCTCCCTTGCATAAGCCTTTGAAGCCAACTTCATAAATGAATGGCAATCTTCACATACCCTGCGATTCTTAATGATGCGGAGGCAAGACTCTTTTCTTGAATATATCAGCCCATAGCAGAAAGCCAACTTCTCACTGTGCAACTCCTCTTTTCCTCCTCCTGAATTGAACATAAGGCTATTGATATTAGGAGCATAACCATTCCTCCTCCTGAATTGAACATAAGGCTATTGATATTAGGAGCATAACCAACCAACTTTAGCTTCCCAACCACATCATCTAACTTTTCATAAATCTTATCCACTTCCTTATGTTTCATGTCTGCCGTTGAAAATTCATGAAGTTCTTTGTTCAATTCTATACGACTACATTCCCTTCCGTTAAGTATGCATCTCTGTTGTATGACGCTCCTTATCCACCCTACATCTTCCCACCTTTTCTCCTTGGCATAAATGTTGGATAATAGAGCAACGGCTCCATCATGGTCAGGCTCGAGCTTGAGAACCTGTTTTGCAGCATATTCTCCTACTTCAGTCTCTCCATGAGCACGACAAGCAGCACTTAGAGATTCCCAGATTGCAACGTTGGGAGCTAGTGGCATTGTCTCCACAAGATGGATAGCTTCTCTCAAGAGACTGGCACGGCCGAATAAATGTACCATGCACTCATAATGCTCATGTTTAGGAGTAATTTTGTACTCATTCATCATTGATGAAAAGATCCTCTGGCCCTCCTCAACAAGTCCTGCATGACTACAAGCATAAAGCACACCCGCAAAGGTCACCCCATTGAGCTCAATCTCTTCGGATTTCATTTCACGGAAGAAGCTTAAAGCACTACTTACATCTCCATGGATGGAAAAAGCACTAATCATACTAGTCCAAGAGATCACATTTTTCTGTGGCATCTTCTTAAAAATTGCTCTTGCTTCTTCCAAACTCCCACATTTGGCATACTTATCAATTAGACCATTATTTACAGGCAAAGCTCCTTCAAATCTTAACGTACGTATGAATATACCTGGCCTGATCCCGTAGACCCAGATGAGCACAGGTTGAGATCACACTTAGCATGGTAACTTGATCAGGCTTGAATCCCCGGACTTGCATTTCATTAAATAATTTAAAAGCTTCTTGGGGCTGATCACTCTCAGCATAGCCTGAAATCATCGCGCTCCAACAAAACAAATCCTTTTCATCAATTCAATTAAAAATCCAACAAGCATCTTCAACCTGTCCAACGTTTGCGTATCCAGCAATCATGGCAGTTGAGACAAATAAGTTTCTTGATGGTATCTCCATGAACAATTTTTTAGCAATGTCCATGCAACCACAACTTATGTACATAGTGCACTCTGCAAATGAGAGTCAAGTTTGACATTTTGTTCAGCAATAGAATCATGAACAGCTTTTCCATAGCTCAAGTTTCTAGCTCGAGCACACGCAGATATGACAGTGGAGAGAACCATCTCATCTGGCTGCAAATCATCGGTTATCATCTCCTCATAAAGCTGCAGGGTTTCATCTAAAAGGTCACCCTTGAAGTACCTGTTTGTAAACAAATATCCAACCAAACACTTGAATCAAAACCACCACTTTAAAAGTGAAAACAGACTCAAATCTTCATTGGACACCAGAATGAGATTCTAAATGATCTTATGCAATGCCTTCGAAATCACAATCAGTCCGTTGAAGAATGAACATTAAAGAAAGAAGCTTCATGGATCAAAATTTGCCTATACATACCCATTCATCATAATGCTCCCGGTGACAATATCTCTGTGAGACATTTTATCAAAAACCAATCTTGCATCCGAGATCCTCCCACACGCTACATACATTCCCACCAAACCAGTCTACACAAAAGGGTCATCATCATACCCCAACTTGACAGCAATCCCATGAATTTCTATACCCTCATTCAACTCACAAGTCCTTGCAACCGCCTTTAGTAGCGGAGGGAAGCTAAAACTGTCCAAACCACCCAATCCCCTCCTCACAGTTTTCGGCTCCGCGCTGGGAGATAGCGATCGCAAGAGCATGTTTGAAAGAGAAGGATCGGGGACTTGGGGTAGATGGCCGAAGACTGCGAGAGCATATTCAAGGCTAGGAAGCGAAAATGAGGAAGAGAATGAAGAAGAGATAATTAGTTTGAGGAGGAGTAAATGAGGGAAATTAGAACGAAGGATTTGAGCGTGAATTTGTTTCAGGTGAAACAGAGAAGCTGTGGAGGAGGAAGGAAGAGATCTGAGGAGAGTGGTAAACTTAGTAGTGTTGGTGGAGTTGATATTGATAGGTAGGGACAATATGGGAGAGCTTTGAGTAGCCATTTTCGCGGGGTTTTACCGAGGTTTCGGGTATCTTGACTTTTGAGGGTGGAGGCAAAAAGTAGCAAACTTTGGGTTCACATGGGCTACAATTGGGCCTGAATTGGAAGCTAGGCCTGTAACTGCTGAGATCTTTTGGTGGTGTCCAGGTCTCAGGTATCTTGTGCCAGGCTAGCCAGGGATCAAAGATTACGTTTTCAAGGATTGGAGATCAAATTAAGCATTCCTGGATAAAATGGGGGAAGTTCTATTCGTACTTGAACAAAATCTCACTTCCCAAAAGGTACTTTCTAGCATTCTCTTTTGGCTTTTAGATTTTGGTAGAGCATCGGGGTCTTCTTTTTTTGTCGTTAAAATAGTAATGAACACTAGAGTTTCTGAGTTGGCAGTGATTTAGGGTTCCAATATTTCTACTTTTTCGAGTTTCTGATGGGATCAGCACCATGTTCTAGGTGGCAATGATTAGATTTTCTGAGTTGCTTTTTCAAAAGACGGTTTTAACAGGAAAAATCTTTAAGGTTTGAGGAAGTTGCCTAAGAGGTATATTGCTGAAATCGAGAGCTGCCATTTTTAGTGCTTTCAAATAGATGTTGCAAACTGCTGTGTTTATAGCCTGAAGGGCACTCTTATCTTAGCCTGAAAGGCTCATTGGTTAATTCCTAGGAGAAATTGACTCCTCAAGAAGAAAATATACTTCAGACCTGCAAGTCTAAGGCTGTTAGAGATTTTACGGTTGGTTCTCTTGTTGGTGGTGCTATTGCATGGGCAGGTATGTTTCTTCATTCCTGTCGATGATTAGGTAATGCTCGGAATGAGTTATCAGGGTATCTCAAATACAAAACTTGATGATAGCAGAACTTTATATTTGATTTCTGAATCAAAAACGAGCAACCAGTGGGTTCTGGCTAATGGCTATTGGTTGGTTGGGCCTCTATATAGAATTTAAATTGACTGAATTCTGAATGTTTGCCCCCACATTATGAGGTTGCTTTGGTCATTCTATTCCTTTAATGTGGTAATGGCAAGAGTTTGTCCATCTTTGCTTAGATTCTTGTTTGAGGTCAGGTTATGCACCTTAAAATTCGAGAAAATAAATAGAGTCTTAACATATACCTGGGATATTGCTATGTTTCAGGTCTCTTATAACCTCCAAGTCTAGTTTCATAATATATATATATATATATATATTGGTTTTCTATGTAGTGATTGTCATCCAGGAATACACAGGAATATTGCTATGTTTCAGGTATCTTATAACCTCCAAGTCTAGTTTCATAATATATATATACACTGGTTTTTTATGTAGTGGTTGTCATCCAGGAATACACAGTTGAATTTCAGTCTTGTGTTGATTTCTTGGTTGAGGGAATGGCTTATTATGTGCTTTTTTTCCCCATTAGAGGGAAGTTGAAAGCAGTGTTTCATTTCACTCCAAAAGGTTACTATTCTAAGTATCTGAAATGTTAATCGTTACTGTTTTTTTTTCCTGCAGTATTTCAATGTAAGTCAACTCCATAATTATCAAATGTGTGTTGTTGTACAGACTGCCAGCTTTTACATTTCATATTTGTTGATTTTGATCTTAGACAAACCAACATATGATCTACGTGATTTTTATACATGCATGTAAATTTGTAGACTTGTTACAGTCGCATATAGTCTTTAGTTCTTGATGACATTTGTATTTGAAAATCTGGGATTTTCTGCCTTCAAATGTTGCTCTTGGTTGCATAACATTGATATCGTCATAACCTGGAGAATAATACTTCTACTTTTCTGACAGTTATTCGTAACTGTAGTAGCTAGATATTTATTATGCTTGGTATGGAAAGCATTTTTGTTAAGATTCTCTCAAGAAATGGTAATATATAGGAGTGTAATTGTGTATGTTAACGTTGCTGTTGCAGCCGCTTATAGGTGTATGATAAGGTAGTTATGGGCACGGGAAACCATCCCTTCAGTGGTTGTTCTGTCGCTCCATCTGTAATATTTGTCTTCCTTTCATTCAACTTGTTGTCAGTTGGTAATTGCAAATCCATCAATGTAACAGATGTGTGTGTCTTTTATCAAATATTTGTGAACAATTATTTTAATGTTTCTGATCAATTCTGGCCTTTTGGCAGCCACATCAAAGCTAAGCAAGTTTGCTCGGGTTAACTTTGCAGGAGGTTACATAAACTTTCTTTTTCTCTGGTCATGCAAAATACTAGTAATTTATGGAATGCTCTCTTTTGTGTTGCTGCGTGATTTACCCTCTTTTCTTTATTGGACTTTTGGCCTTTTAGGAGCAGCCGCTTTTCTTGGGTTTTGGAAATTTGGTAGGTCCCTGGATTCATGCGTTGATCATATTCTTGCTCTGGATGGAACTCGGCTGCAGAGGGAATTGGCCAACATGTAGGAATTTATGCATATTTGCTTCTTTTCAATAGTTCCATCTGATAAAACTGATTTTTTCTTGTAATGTATATGTTGACGAGCTGGTTTTCCAAACATCTGAAACATGTAGGTACCCTTTTTTAATTTTTTGGTCTAGAAGGGACACATTGAGCAATTTTTGACTTAACACTAGGCAGTACTCATCCGGTACTGCCTTAATGCCTGAATCCATTCCCACCCCAATTGAGGATTTTAATCTAAGATCTCGCTGAGAGATGCTAAACACTAGACTATTCCCTCAGCCTCTTTAGGCACTATTTTTTCTAATAGAGTTTGTAGCCTTTTAGAAATTTGAAGCTACTAAGGAAGATATGATATTGTTATTTGATGGCATGAAACTCCTCAAATCTGGGTTTGAGACAATAAAATGAGTTGTGTTATTAAATGGCTTAACTAGACTCAGTTGAACTTAGTGTATACTGCTTTGTGGCCAGTGTGGCATCCTCTACGCAAAAGTTTATCATTCACATTTGGACCCGATATTTCAGGTTTACCTTGTGTTCTTTCCAATAGGTCTTAGGGTTTTGATCATTTTAACAAATCCTTATGACTTTTCTTTTTTTGAAAATAAATCCTTATGACTGTTTACTGTACTAACAACTGTAAAAAGAACCCAATTTCAGTGTAATTATCATTTAGAGTGGTTATGTTTCTAGTTGCTGTCAAGATGTGAGGAATATGTAGAGCTTTTACTTACCCATCACCCCTCTTATTTAAACAAAAAGAAAAACATCTTTTCTATTTTGTCTTGTCAGCCATCTGAAATCCTCTCATTTGATATACTACTGTTATTTTTGTTATAAGTGCTAGGAACTCCAGCTTATTGACGTAGTCTTTTTCTGACAGAATATCAAGGCAGTATAGAGATAACCCTTCAATAATGCAATATATGCATAGACACTTCTACTCAGAAAAGGTTTTTGATGATACAAACTCTGATAAACCAATATTGAGGTGGCGGTACCGAAATTTCTTTGGTGATAATGTTGATCATGGCCAATCTAGAAATGAAAGCAATTCTGCAAGCAGCTCAGACTCACCCAGAGATTCAGATGTCAAAAGGGCTGGACAAATTCCTGTAAGTACTATGAAAAATTTCTCTTGCCATTGTACAAATAATAACTTATCTTGGAAATTAGGTTGAGACAATGAAGAAAAATATATGTTTACGACATAGACATTGGATTATTTGGTTGGTATCTGGTTTCATGTTAAAGTTGCATGGGGTTTATTTTGATGCCTTTATATGTTTAAGTATGCTACATGCTCGCCTTTTTTTTCACATGTATAGGCGGCTTAGTTGTTGAATGTGGAAATTGATATAGTGAAACAGACAAGTTTTACACCCTTGATGAGACTTATTTTTCTGATTGTTTTGTCAACTGATTGGATGAAAAAACTGCATGAAACGGGTTGTATGGGATGCATTATAAACCCTCTACAACACTCTTCACGTGGATAAATAGAAAGAAAGATTTACAATTTTACAAAGGATGAACAAGAATTCAAAGGCAATCTTGGCTCTGATTGTGTACTAAACAGGACTCTGTCTTTTATTGTCTCGTAAAGCATCTAGATGCTCCCCTGACTGCTTGTAGGTTGAAGAAATTCCAAAATCAAGAAATTCTAATTGGCAAATTTAATTGAAATTATATTATAACTACCTAATCAAATATAGCTCAGAAATTCTTAGCAACACTAACTCTAAACTAATAGCTAAAGAAAACTTGGATATTTCTCCTAGCACAAGTTCAAACAAGTATTGCATTTGATGGTTTCACATCATGCAGGCTAGATTCTAAATTCATCTTATGATTTTCTACCTCTACTATTATTGAAGGAATTCTGCTCACCTGTGGCCCCTTCATACTTGCTGGAAGTGGTGTTCTATAGAGCAATCGGGTATCCCTTGCATATAATTATAATGTAGAGAGTTGTAATAACTTATGTTGTTCAAGTTGCTTGTCATGAATATGAATTGTCCATAGTAATGAGCTAATGTTGGAGGAACATTCTACGCATTAGAGATCTATAAGAGAAGCTATTATCAACTGCAAGAAACTGTTAAGCGACAGTTCCTTGAAAGATTGCAGAATATGATTGAGTGATATATTTGTTAAGAGTTTGCTTAATGGGGACTTCCTCTTACCGATATGAAATAAAATGGATAAAAGGTGAAAAACTACAAGCTCGACAATTGTGCTTTACATCTAAATATTACTTGATAATTAAAGAGCTTGAGCTTTAACTCGTTTCAGGAATAGCACACCTAAATGGGCATCTCTTGAGAACAATCCAGATCCCTGTTGCATGCCTGTCTGTTTTGTCTGTATTTCATGACTATTCATCACTTGATCCGTATGAAAATGGGAGCTAGGTGATGAGCTTTGGGGTGTTGTAAAAGGGAGACAACGCATGTCTTACCATACTTCACTAAACTTAAAATGCCAAATTTAATACCAACAATCAGATTTGATTGCTCAGATTTGCATTTGAAATTATCTAATTCATGCTAATGTGTTAGATGAGCCCGGTTGCTGATGCAATGGAAGACCCTTTAGATAGCATTTTTGGTTATATGGCACCATTGGAGGAGATCCATCATTATAGTACCTCAAGCTTATCATCCAGAGCATCAACTGGTAACCGCAGAAGATCTCAGCGTAGACGTAGAACACACCATCATGAAGATTCTTAGAACAGGAATAATGTCCAAGCTCATTTATCTTTAAAAGCTGATGATTCTCTGAGGGGGAAAAAGGAAGAGAAATACTCCAGATGTCATGGTAGGCCAAAATCTCTGTTATTAACTGTTTTCGTTGTGCCAGTGAATGTTGAACTTTGCAGTACATTATCTGGCCATCATTCCTGTATCGTACTCGATGAATGCCTCCAAATTAAGCTGGAAAAGTTGAATTTGCTGTAAGTTACTGTTCAACTTCGGTCACTGCAACATAAAACAGCTTGTCAGGGATATTATGCTCCCTGATAGACATTAGTGGTTGAACTGATGCAAATGGCATTTTCGTTACCTGACATTATCATACATTGTTCTAAGAAAAGAACCATTAAGGTGGTCTGGTCGCACTGAACAGTTTTGACAGATGTAAACAAGCTCTTCCCTGTTTATTATACAAGATGAAGATGCACCATTTTTTCGCAGATCGATGTAAAAAGTTAATGGATGATTAATTTAAGCAATCTGTCACTTTCCCACAACTTCCGGAAAACGGATCTTTCAGACAAGAAACACAACAAAAAACGTTAAATAACAGATGTTTTTAGCATATCAGAAGAAACGTGGAACATGAAATGCTTGTAATTTCCATAACATTTCCCTGAGAGATTTGTCTAATGCAAACACGGCCAAAAGCTAAGTCAGGTCTTCACTTGACTTTGAACGTGAGCAATCTTATACGACACGATTGAACGCTTCGTGTAACCTGAAAGTGAGAACGGACAATCTTATCAGACAAAAGGGCAACCGACACTGCTGTTCCTGTGGCCAGAAAACGTGATTTCTGGTACGAGAAAGAAGGAAAAGAAGTTGAAACTACGGCCATTATTTAGACCAGACGTTTACTGAACTGAAGACAAAACTAAAGTGTCAGGTGTCTTTTCCGTTCTCAACTAACACCAAAATTCCTCCTTTCTGCGAAGGATCAAGGAAGCTTCGTTACCTGTCAGATGTGCGGTAACGATGTGCAGATTGGCTCGCCGCCCCGACCGGTCTGGACGACATAGGAGTCACTTATTTTGATGTTTCGCCTTTAGGGTGTCATCGTCTCTTCCTTGAGGATATGTCGGGGATAGACTTTCCCCGTCTCTTTTAGCTTCGTTGTATTCTGTTCCCTTTATATTAAAAAAAAAGGAAGCTTCGGTACCTGTCACTCTACGTATGCATGTTATGCTCTCTGCTTCGCATGCATGGTAAAAACTCATTAATTTGACAAGGAAAGCATTATTTTTTAATGATTTTTCCTACTTATATATTGAATTTGATCTTATAACAACTCTTAATTCAACTATAAAAAACCAATAAGTAACTACTAAATCGTATAGAAGTCCTTTTGAATTTAATAATTAAGTTAAGTACTGTCTAATTACAATTGAATAAATATTATAATAATGAATAAATTTTAAAAAATTTGAGAAATAAAATTGAAAATTTTTACTAAATAAGATTTTTTAGTGATTGATTCGTTAATTATGAAAAACCAAAATCAAATTTATAAAATATTTTGATATCTCCAAAAAAAATGATAAAAAAACATGTTCAAGTGTACAAAAATGTGCACTATATCACTGGCAACAAAAACGAATTTGACTGAGTTTATTGTAAAAAAATTTAACTATCTAATTTTTAGTTGGTTTTTAACTTTTCTGTCTAATTTACTTTAATAATTATTTTTGTTAAAAAATAAATGTTATGAATTAATCAACTAATTTTTGTAAATTAATAAGTTCTTATAAATTAAAATAAATAAATAAATTTTTATTTAACAATTTTTTATTAAATTAAACTTCAAATCTTTTTTATCAATAAAAACAATTTTTTCAATAACATTTCAAATTTTTTATTTTTTAATCTTTAAAATCTTTTAAACATTAAACTTCTTTTCTTTTCTGTTAACTTTCAGTCTGGTTTTTAAAATATTGAAAAAACATATTTTATATTCAATTATGCAAGTTTAATTTATTATACAAAAAGATAATTATTTATGTTTTTAACTTATTAAAAAATAATTATTTTTGTTTTTAACTTAAGTTAGTGTTTTTAACTTGAATTAGTTTTTTTTGGCCATAAAAGCTTTTAAACCATTCAAGTTCATGATTAAATGATAATTTTTTAAACAAAATTTTGTCATATTCCAATCTAAAATTAGGTTTTCTTGCTAAATTAGGAAAATAAAAGCAGTCTAACATAATATTTTATGTCCACAATTTTCAAACTTATTACAATTTATTATAGATTAATCGAATATATTATTTAATTTTAAATTACTAATTTCTTTAAAATATATAATTTACGGATTAGTATATAATTAGAATGATTTGTTTAACGGAAATATTAGAACTTATTCGTTGGTCAAGATCAAGAACAAAGTATGGTATTTTCGTTGCTTTTTCAATCTTTTTCTTTTTCTTTTTTCTTCCCCCTTTTTTGGAAAAAGCAAATACTTGACTTTCCTGGTAATTTCGTGAGAGATGAGGGTCAAATGATCAAAAGCCATTCTCTTTTATATTTTCGGCGACACTGCTCCTCCACACACGGCCAGAGATTCACACTTAAACCCAAAAAGCTTAGAGAAAAGATACAGAAATTTCGCAGGCAAATCCTTTGTTTACGAAACATTATTTAATATTTACCACTGCCCATAAGTAAGCACTCGTTCTCGTGCACATCTCTGAAACACAAACAGAAAACAGACCAAGGTAGAGACATAAGCTTTTTGTGTCCTTCCTCCTCCTCTCGATCCACAGAAACTTCACCACTTCCATCGCTTTTATGATCATCTGTTTACCTTTCCATCTCTACAATCACAATCCTCCAAAGATTTGGAGTCCTACCCATTACCCAATTCCCCAAAACCTTATCTCCTCAGCATCTTTCGTTTTCCTATTAATTTTAGCGCATTCTGTGTTTGCTACTTGTTCTCTCCCCAATACTAATCACCAATTTCGAAGCAAAGATCAAAACTTTAGCGAAACCCAGATGAAAGATCAAAGCTTTAGCGAAAACAGAGCGGCTATGAAGGTGCATCCTATGCCCAAGAAAAGGAACAACATCACAATCCAGTTTTACAGCAACGTTGGTGAAAATAATCGAAGAGACCCATCTGCTGTTGGGTCACATAAAAAGCTAAGGAGGCTACCCCACATCTTTAGCCGGGTTTTGGAGCTTCCTTTTCGATCAGATGCTGACGTCTCGGTGGAGGAAAGCTCCGACTGCTTCAGGTTCGTGGCGGAAACCGATAATATTGGAGAGATTAGAGCGTATACAATTGAAATCCACCCTGGGGTCACTAAGATTGTGATTAGGCCTAATGGGTACCTCGAATTCTCTTCGTTGAATGATTTGGAGTTGGATATGTGGAGGTTTAGGTTGCCGGATTCCACAAGGCCGGAGCTTGCTAGCGCGGTGTTTGTTGACGGTGAGTTGATCGTGACGGTGCCAAAGAGGGAGGAAGGCAATGAGGGGACTGGTAATGACGGGGAGTTTAGAGGAGGTATGGGAAATAATAGCAACAATAACAATGCGAGGCTTGTGCTTGTACAGTGATAAATTACTGCTTCAAGTTTTTTTTTTTTTTTGGCTCTTATCTTGAATTATGTTCTTCTGGATGTCTGATTTTAAAGTTCTTGGTGGAAGGTACTCGGTTTTGTATCCTAGCTTTCATCTTGTTGAATGAATCAAGCAAGTTTTTGATTTGAAGTTCTAGCACATGGATGGTTTTGCATCCTGCTTGTAAGCACCAGCCACTTAGGTTTTCTCATTAGTTTGCTTCAAACTTTGTGCCTTTTCCTGGAGAAGAGTAGCATAAATCATAGTAATTGTGTTGGCATTGGATAGATTAATGTTTCATCTCTATCGAAGAGTTCCTATTGAGTTCTATTACTTATAGGATTCATCCATATAAAGCTTGAAAGCCTAAGGAAAAAGGAAACCTCTCTTATCCTCTTTCCATCATGGTTAAGAATATACGCTTCTTAAGCGACTCAGCGGACATAAATCTTCCATTTGTTCTTAATATATACCATATCAGACTTTGGACAGTCACTTTAATATACATTACTATTGAAAAAATCATCTTTATTTCTTTACACTGTTTCACATATGATTCCTCAAGAGTTGTCCTTTTTGTGGTTTAAATATTTCTCTCCATCTTTACGGTGGTCTTATGCCATACTACAAGCTTCTTTCTCATGGTGTTAGGTTGGTTCGAGTGCTTTACCTTGAACATTGTGTCGATGCTTCTCTAGCCACTGCTTTTAGAGCTGAAATTGCTGGATCAACCAATGTATTTGATGGGTTCCCTAAGACAAATCTCCCTCTGTCACAGCTAGTCCTTTCGTTCAATGCAGTAGTTCTGTTGACTGAAATGACATGATCATCAAACTTGATATAAAACATGTCATTAGCTGCTTCAACATGTATTCGTCCCCTCACCCATCACCCATCTTCTCCTTCTACTCTTTCTGGAGATATTTTCTACTCCCGTTAGGAATTAGCCTTTTGACTTGTGAGCATAATGCGTATCGGAGCATGTTTAATCTACCGGACCTTCTGATTAGCATCAGAAATCAATACATCTGAATAAGCACTGTCCCTTTTGGCAAGGGTTGTACATAAATATTGTCATGTTTAGCATTGTTGTTGATGACTATGGTAGGTTGGAGTAAAAGGTAAACTTGTACTTGAATTCCTTTCTGCCCAGAAGATAAGTAGATTCCTACATTATTCTCTTCTTTACACATGCCACGCTTGAATTCCTTCTTGCCCAGAAGATAAGTAGATTCCTACATCAGTCTCTTCTTTACACATGCCACGTTTAAGGGGATTAACTTTAACTTCGGCTTGTCTTGTCTCAACAGTCAGCACTTTTTTAGGTTCAAAACGAAACAGGCCATGCAAATTCTGAGAATGATAAAAGAGGAACGGATTTTCTTCTTTTCTTCGTGATTTTGCCAACTCGAGATCTATCTTTTATTATCATCATTCAAGCGAAAGATGTAGGAATTGATGCTTGTTTTGTATGTCTTCTGATGTCAACAAGGTTATTCCAAGTTTCAGTGTGCTGTGCTGATACAATAACAATCATTTAGATGCCCTTTGGTAAACTTAACAGGTCAAGTTTTCATTTACTTTTTTTAGTTTTCTGTTTTTTATTTTTTAAGTTTTCTATTTTTGTTTCTAAATTTAGTAAACAAATCTATTTATTTGAGTTGTTAATTTATTTTTTTATTTGGTTTCTTCCAGTTTTTTAAATTTATGAAATTTTGTTTTTTTCCATAATTTGACTTACTATTGATTTAATATATATTATTTAATTATTTAATGTATTAATTAATAATTATTATTATGAATAATTTAACATTATCCTTGATTAATTAAAATTATGAATAATTTAATTTATTTAATTTAAAAGTAAATTAAATTAAATTAATACTTATTAATAAATAAAAATAAATTTAAAATATTTTTAAATTATATAAATTTTAATTAAAATCATTTATATAATTTAAATTTTGATTTAATAATTAAAGTATATTTTAAAATGTTTATTTATAAAAAATTATTTTAAAATTACTTACTTTAATAAAATAAAATAATTTTTATTGAAATTTTATTAATAAATATTAAAATAATTTTAATTAATAAAAAATTGTCTTTAAGTTTTATTTAGTATATAATTATTATTAGTAACAACAATATAGCTTCATTAATTAATAACTACACATTTTTTATTTTCATTTGAAAACATAAACTAAAAACAAAGTTTTTAGTTGGAGGAAAATTTCAACCCTGAGGGATAAGTTAGGAACCAATTCAAAATTAGGATAGGAAATGGAGCTTCTACTTACTATTGGCAGGATCCTTAGCACCCGAGAAGTATTCTACAACATTTCTCTACTGCTAGGGTCATTAATGGTTCTGATCTGAAATTGAAAGCCACAGTTTCAGAAGTGATCAGGAAAAATAGGTGGAGCTAGCACGAGGTAATAGGTGATACATTGGGCTTTCTGGAACCACTCCAATATCAATCAATTAGCTCTCAACAAGATAGTTTGGAGTGGTTAGCAGGGTCAGAGAACCGACATGCATACACTAACTCTTTAACTTATTCCTATTTAAGATCCTCCTAACAAATCACCCCTTGGCACACCCTAGTTTGGTTCAACAAGAACAACCCAAGATGTTTTTTCATCCTTTAGTTGGCCTTTTGTGGCAAATTATCAACAAGAGATAGAATCACTTACCTCCATACACCCAATCATTACTCCTTATGTCTCACTGCCAATAAAACAGTAGACCATCTCTTCTTTGACTGCCTTTTCTCCAAATCAGTTTGGACTTACTGCCTCTCCTTCTTCCGTATCAACCTTCCACCTCAACTCAACCTACATACAATCCCTTATTAGTTAAACTTTCCCCAAAACTTCAGAACTTTAAACCCTAATGGACTCCCAATTCTCCTATCAGCTGCAGTTTACTATCTGTGAAAAGAAAGGAATGCCCGGACCTTTAAAGATGAAGCTATGGAGGTGGATGGCTTGAAAGCCAGGGTGATCACCCTAGTCCAGGAGCTACTCAGAGCAAACACCGAGGGAAGGCAAAGGTAGGAGAGGCTTTTAAATTACTAACATCTTTTATGCAGCTTTTGTTTCAGGTCATAGTAAGGACATTTGAGGAAGCAGGAAACAGTTGCTTATCCCATAGACGGAGACCATAGCCAGTCATCTTCACTTCGAATTCCATCTTTAGCAGCAATAAGTCATACATCCATGGCAAGGAATCAGCACAATCAACAAATTTAATTGCATCAGCAGGAGCAGATTCGAGTGGATAAGATGCCTCCAAACCACCAACCTTAGCAGCAAAGTAGGCAGTACTCATTAAGACAGGTTAAGAAGATAGCTATCCGAATTGCAGATAGCTTATGCTCTCCTTAATTGGGCAGACTTTGTAGGATCCCAAGGGGATACACGCTTTATGGTGACATTCATCGGCTTTCATGGTTTTTAGTTCAAGTTGAATATAGGTATAGACAATCCACCCAAAGAAAGCTTGGTAGACTCCATAGATCAACAAAGACTAAGCAAGCAACGACAGTTCCTCTATGGCTTCAACAGATGGTGAGCAACGTTTTCCCAGCAATGAGGATATGCAACAGATGCTAACAAAGACGTACACATATACCTACTCATATATGTTCTGGGCTGTCAATTTTAGTCTGTGTTGTCTTAATTTTGCTTGTTATGCTACTGGAAATTGTGGTGGGTATACTGGTGTAATAGGTTGCGTTTGATATTTTCGATAGGAGAGATCAATTGGAAGGACGGTAGCATCCAATATGGTAGACTTGTTGTGGAAAGGAGTTATGAAGTTAGGCCTTATGATCCCTTTTGGTAGCTAAGGGATATTGGTGTTGTAACATCCCGTCACCGAGGGGATGGGTACAGTTCATCTCATACGTATTTTGTATACGTATTTTTGCATACGTATTTTGCATATGCATTTATAGCCTCTACTTCATTGATAAATGTTCATGATTGCACAAGTATATGTATGTACATGCAGGTATGACAGATTTCCGACTTGCTTGTGAAATTGGATATTTGTGATTAAGGTTAATTGTGTTTTGATTAGTGAATTGGAGTGTCAAATTGAATTTTTGGAGTTGTGAATTGCAAATTGGAGTATGTGATTAGATGTTTTATAATTTTGAGGATTTATAGGAATTTTCCTGGAGTTTTTAGAGTAACGAGTCCGGACCGGGAAAAATGGCTTAGTGACTGATTAATTATGGTTTCGGTTCCGAATTTGATTGAAAATTTTATGAGGTAATGTGAATTATGATTTGAGGAATTAGGGACTGAATCACTGGAATTCGGGAGAAATTAGAATTAGAAATCGGATTGAGGTTGTTCGGATTGAACTTGTGACAATTCATTGCCAAACAAGCCTTAATCTCCTTAGTATATAAGCTTTTCTTCTTTGAATAAATGGTCCACGATGCTCTCTTATAATTTGAAAGAAATTTGGCCCTTCTTCCTCTTCTTTCCTTACATCATTTTATCT
>JANIJH010000134.1:74043-85383 GCA_024520975.1 Erythroxylum areolatum
TATATTTACACTCGCCTAACCCGTCTCAAATGACCAATTTACCCTTCCCATCGATGATGGGATGTTACAACTCAAATTTTCAATTTTCTTCAATTCTAGTCCAACGTTATTTGTTGTTCTCCTGATGTTCTCAGTCTTTTATTTTCTGTTTGTTCTTCTAACATCTCAAACTACTTTCGCATTACAACGTCTTACACCAATAAACTCTTCATTTTTAGTTCCTTCTCTTGATGCGAGGGCGTTGGGGTTGCGTAATTTAAAAATCAAAAGGTGAGACTATCATTAGAAAAACTTAAAATGAAAGGAAAAACTAAAATCAAATCGTAAGGTCGTTTGGGCTACATAATCTGATTTAAATCATTTTTAAACAACGACATCATTTTAATTATATGATTAAACGACGCCATTTTATTAATCTTCATTTGTTGTGTTAATTTTGACTTGCGTATATTAATAGTTAAGTTTCTTAAACATATGGCAAGTCATATTAGCAAACCTAACAGAAACACTAACATTGAGCTAGAATTGAAAAAAATTGAAAATTGAAGCATTTTATTACTACTTTTTGAAGTGCAGGCTAGGATTAAAAAAAATTAAAAATTTAAGTATTTTATTGCTACTTTTTAAAGCTCAGCTATAATTAAAATTTTGACAAAAATTTGAGCTGTTTTAGTAATTAACCCTAAAAATTATGATATAATCTCAGCACGTAATTTTGAATATCAAATAAGTAATCCTATTTTAAAAATATAGTTATCAATATGTTTGTTATAAGAGATCAAAATGTACGTTGGTAAAGATAAAAATCATATAATCTTTAAATTTTTTATGAAAATTGTAAATATATATAATTTTAAATAATAATTTTTAATTAATTATTCCTTTTTGTGTCTAATATGTTCTGAAGCTGTAATTAAAATTTAATTGGGAGAGTAGAGAGTAAAAATAAAAAATATTTTTAAATATTTTTATCTTTTTTTATATATTAATATGAACTAAGATGTAATTAAAATTTGATTACGAGACAAAAGGTGAACAATAGCGTACTTATGGCCTGAAAAGTGTGATCTTTGGTTTACGAATTCTCCAAGAAAGCAGGAAAAGACGTTAAAACTACAACCATTACTTGGGACCATAACCCAAGCTTTTGGTCTTTTGATTCTTAAACTAACAAACACCACGTGATTATTCCAAACCTTACTATATTATTATCAATTCGATAAGTTTACCTATAAAAGTCTTGAAATTTTTAATTTTTTGATTGGATTGATTTTAATAATTTTTGTTGTTAAAAAATGATTAGTTTATTAATTAATCAATCAATTTTTGTAAATTAATAAGTTATTATAAATTAATAAATAAATTATTTTTATTTAACAATATCTTTTTTAATTAATCTTTAAATTTTTTGATAGACGAGGACAATTTCTTTCAATCATATTTCGAAACTTTAAATGTTATTTAATTTTTAATTATTTTTATGACGGTCTAATACTATTAAACCTTTTAAATCTTAAACATCTTATCTTCCTAGTTTAATTTTCGATATTATTTTTAATACATTGATGAGTAAAACTGATTGCTCTACAGTGAGAATAAAATACAATCTTAGATTTTTTTAGTTTTAAAAAATTAAAAATTATTCGTTGGTAAATAACAAAATAGGATTGAAAACAAATGAAAATCCATAGTGAATGAATATAAATTCAATTTAAAATTTTGGTTGGAAATTTAAATATAAATTAAAATAATAATATTTTATTAAATTATAAATTATAAATTTTATATTCAAGTCGAATTAAAATAATATTATTAAAATCAACTGTGTTAAATGTAATTTTCTCCTTTATATTTTAAGATAAAAGAAATTTAATTTATTAAGTTGAAATTTAGTGTCATTGATCTTATAAAATATTAAATCCTAATACTTAGGGTGTTTTTGTTTCTTTATTATTTCAGCTTCTCCTTTTGTTTTCCGAGGATCGAGTTTCTCTGTAATTTCGTGAAAGAAGAGGGGCAAATGATCGAAAGCCAATCTATTTCATCTTTTGCAGTGATGCCTTTCTTCCTCAGACAAAGCAGTCCCAAAGAACCAAACCCAAAAGGTTAGAGCAAAGAGACAGAGAATTCATGGGCAAATCCAAACAGGATTTACCATTCCGAAAATATTCTTCTTTTTAAGCACGCATTCTCCTACACACAAAACTCAGATGCACGAGCAAAAGACACAGACCAAGATAGACACACAGAAACACAAGCCCTTTCCGTCATTGTCTTCTTTGGCCCTGTCTCTGTTCTCTTAGAAAGTCCACCACTTCCATTCCTTTTGTGGTTAGATCACCTTTTTCCTTTTTCCCCTCCACAAACACAATCTCAATCCCTTAAAGATATTGAATCCTGCCCATTACCCAATTCCCCCGTATCTTATCGCTTCAGCATCTTTCGTTTTCCTATTAATTATAGCCCATTCTCTGTTGGCTGCTTGTTCTCTCCCCAATTTCGAAGCAAAGATCAAAACTTTAGGGAAACCCAGAAGAAAGATCAAATCTTTGGCCGAAACAGAGGAGCTATGAAGGTGCATCCGACGCCCAAGAAAAGGAACAACATCACAATCCAGTACTACAGAAACGTTGGCAACAATAATCAAAGAGACTCATCTGCTGGTGGGTCACACAAAAAGCTAAGGAGGCTACCCCACATTTTTAGCCGGGTTTTGGAGCTCCCTTTCCGATCAGATGCTGACGTGTCGGTGGAGGAAAGCTCCGATTGCTTCCGATTCGTGGCGGAAACCGACAATATTGGAGAGATGAGAGCGTATACAATTGAAATCCACCCTGGGGTTACTAAGATCGTGATTAGGCCAAATGGGTACCTAGAGTTTTCTTCGTTGAATGATTTGGAATTGGATATGTGGAGGTTTAGGTTGCCTGATTCCACAAGGCCCGAGCTTGCTAGCGCGGTGTTGGCCGACGGTGAGTTGATCGTGACGGTGCCAAAGGGGGATGAGGGCAATGAGGGGACTGGTAATGATGGGGAGTTTAGAGGAGGTATGGGAAATAATAACAACAATAACAATGCTAGGCTTGTGCTTGTACAGTGATAATCACTGGTTCTAGCCTTTTTGGTTTTGGTTCTTTGCCTTGAATTATGTTCTTCTGGATGTCAGATTTTAAGATTGCCGGTGGATGCTGTTAGTCTTTCGTATACTAGCTTTCATTGTCGAATGAATCAAGCAAGGTTTCTCTTACTTTTCTTAATAAAGAGGTTGATGGCTAGTAAGTTTTAAGATATGGATTTTCTTACATAAGGAAGTTGATGGCTAAGAGGTGTAAGATAGGCATTTGGGATATATATTTACCTTTTAAAGTTCTAGCACATGGATGGTTTTGCTTTCGGTTTGTCAGCACCAGGCACCAGCCCCTATGGGTTTCCCATTGGTTCAGTTTCAAGCTTTTTGCCTTTTCTCGAGAAAAAGAGCATAAATCATCATAATTGTGTTGGCATTGATAGATTAATGTTTGAACTCAGACATAGAGTTCCTGATGAGTATTTTGTTCTGTTACTTCTAGGATTTCATCCATGTAAAGCTTGGTTCAAGGAAAAAAGGAAACTCTCTTCTTCCATTTCTTTTCATGTTTATAAAGTACTTCATTGCTCGTGTTGGCTGGATCTCTTTTGTCTTTGTCTTTTAACTTCTCCAATTTTGTGGAATAATAGTGTTAAGCTATGCTTTTTTCTTCTAGGACCAACTGCATGGCCATCATTCAGTAATGATATCTTTCCAAATAAAAATTTTCTTATTTAATAAGGGTGCCCAATTATACTGGCCAGACACCAAACTTTTTTTATTCTCTTTAATCTTTATATTTCTTGTCTGCAAGGTGGCGGTGGCAAGCCAATGTCTTTTATATTGGTACTTTAATGTATCCTCCTCTTTTCCTTCATGTTAAGATGATCTGCCCCTTACCTGCCATATATAATCTTTGTAAAGCCACCTCGTCATGGACCTAAATCTTCCATTTCTTCTTTAAATATACCGTATCAAACTTTTCCACGGACTGTAATGTGCATTGTCTTTTGAAAAGTCATCTTAATGCGCTTTCTTCTTTACACTATTTGACATCTTATTCTTCAACAGTTATCCTTTGTGGTTCTGAGATTTCCTTTTGCAACTTTACAGTGGTTCTTATGGATAGTACAAACTTCTTTCTCATGCTGCTTTTCCTTGTACAATTGCATTGATGCTTCTTTAGTAACTTAGAGATGAAATTGTCGCATCAAAGCAATACACTTGACGGGTTCACTAAGACAACATCTCACTCCTGTTGCAGTTAGTCCATTGTTTCAATGCAGTAGTTGGTAAAGGACTTTATGTTTCCTGAAATTATATTATCGTCAACTTCTTGGTCTTAAAGATGTGGACAAAAGATATAAGATCTCAAATTTGACTAGTTAAGTAAATTTGCAGTTATCTGCTCCAACACGTATTGGCCCCCTCACCCCTGCTCTCTTTCTAATCTTTCCAGAGATTTTCAACCCTTAGGTATTAGCTTTTTGACTTAGTTCTGATCTTCTGCAATGGCTGAATGTAGTTCAATATAGAATCAGCTACAACATTATTGATGTGTAGCCCTTTCCCCTTTATTCCAATTCACCACATGAATTAAGGATAACATTGTCCTAATGAATCACTGGCTATAATCTGCTTTTCTGCTCTGCAAATGTAGTAGCTGTTCCACATTTGGTGTGAGCATGCTGCCTATTGCAGCATACGTGTTTAGTCTACTGGAACTTCTGTCATCGATATACATAGCATCACATATGAATGCAACTGATCACCATTTTGATCATTTGGGTCATTCTTTTGTCGATTCCATTATGAAACTTTTTTAGATGTGCTTTTAGGTCCTTTTCAAGTGTCGGGTGTCTTGTAAGCAAATTAAGGACTGTCTAAACATTGTGATGTTTACTCTTGCGTTAATGGCTAGGGAAGGTTGTACTAAAAGGTAAGTTTGTATTTGAATTCCCTTCTGCGACGAGATAAGTTAATTCCCACATTTCACCTCTCTACAAATGCCACGGTCATGGTAATAACAGTGGGAAGAAAATGGTTCTTTCACTTCAGCTGAAATGTTGTCTTATATGGCACTTTTTAGGTCCTCGAAAAAGGTCTCGTAGTTTGCAACTTGGTTTTGGATGTTTTCTGAACTTCTTACTTAAAAATTGTTCCAAATGTCATTACATGGACAGAGTGGAGTCAAGTTAAAAGCTTTACACAATCATCGGCTAGTTTAATTATTTCCATTACCAGATCTCATTTCTAGATATTGACGTGTCGTTGATGTGTGTAATCCAGGACTTGCATGTAAGCATGCGAAGCTTTTCTTAGATGTACTGTATAACATTCCCGAGTGTAAAATTCCAAAACCCGACGAAAATCAAATTTGAAACAACTTGATCCAAGCTTGAGCTCCAGTTCATGTCAACAGAGATTCAGGATTAGTGTACATCAAAATTGGTTTCTCCATACAGAAAGGAAGAATTGCTCGTGTCCATCAGTACGGTCACAGCCCAAAGCTGCTTGAAATCCTCTATTCTCAAATACTTGCCTTCTTCCACATCTTTGGGAAGCCTCTTCACTAAGCTGTTATCAACTCTTGCACAAATCTTTCCCCAATTTTCATATGCAGCTGAGCAGTCTGTTTAACAATTTAGAGAAGTGCTCTTCTTTGTGACATTTGACACCAGTATTATTCGTGATGACACAGCCAAACCTCAATTTGGGCTCAGTAACAAATGCCACCATAAGTGTACTCTGAAAGCCTAAAGGTGATCAGGTCAAAGAAGGCAGATCAATGGGAAAATGTGAAATGTTTTACAGTTTATGGACTTTAGTCCTCAACTTCCAAACCGAAGTGTTCCTTCAGGATTGCTTTGGAGGTCCTTCCAAATCCTTTGTACACTTCTTTCATTTGCTCAAGTTTCACAACTTCCTGCTTTAATTGATCCACCCCCTTCAGAACAGCACTCAATAAGGCATTTGTGCTGGTTTTCCCTGTGCGATAGGCCAATGCGGTCTTTTCTTTGTCTAATTGCTGATATAGGTTCTGGAGATACTTCTTCTGAGCATAAAGTCGTTCCTCTGCAAGTTTGTATTCAGCTTCTTGCGCTATTTGTAGCGCCTCAAGAACATGGTCAATCTCATCATCAAGCTTAAGACTTTCAGAGCAGAAATCGGTAAACTTGGATAACACATATGGCAAACTCATTCTATTATCTAAAAAATTTTGATGAGTAGTAACTCCTAGAGTAGCATTTCCGTTGGCAGAAGCGCCTGTTATGACAAATGAAAATATCAACAATTGAATAGCTAAGTAGATCATTTATCATGCTGGAAGAGAAACAAAGTAAAAGAACATCAGAAGTAGTCAGAAGTTGGGTAATAGTACTGTGAAAATGTATAGGTGAAGTAGGAAACACAACATGAGATTTCTATTCAAGCTGAAATATCATAAAAGATAACCATCCTTGAAAAGCATCACATGCAACGTTTTATCTATCATCCAAAAAATAACGGTGTTCCACACAGAAATCTTCTAGCAAAGGTGTTCACTGATGATAAATTCCAAGAGCATATGTTTAGGCTAAAGTTTCAGACAGCACCAGTAGATTCTATCCAAATTGTTTAGGTAAAAAAGTTAGGTTTCTAAGCAAAACCCAACTCTAATATCATGTAAATGTAAAATAAAGGAGAAAGAGTAGAGAACAAAAAGAATGAAACAACGTTCAAAATAATTTGACGCCAATATCCAGGAATAAAAATATTAAAAGAATGAATACAAGGTTTACACAGAATGATCCACTAGAGCAATAATATTGTGTGAAACCATTGAAAGAAAGAGCATCCTACAAGATCTTGCGGTGGATCAACCACCGAAACAAAGCTTGCAATTAAATTTCCTTCAAGTAAACACATTCTTGTTTTGAATTTGACCAAAAATCTAGTATATCATCCCTCAAAGAATTTATATTTTTCTATCATCTTTCACACATCATGAGCAATTATATTATCTGAATACTTTTCCCCTCACAACATACATCGATCTTGTAATTTTTAGGAAAAATTAGGATCAGAGTAGAACCAGATAGACAATATGGGGTTATACATTAATCAATCACCCAATTAGATATAGTCCTCAAAACAAATAACTTAAGACTATTGCATCGATGACCCCTTTGCATAAAACACTGACGATTCATAAAGCATCTTACCCATCTTTTGGAACAGGTTCAGAATATGATCCCGTTAATCAAAAACAAGCATGAATATAGTTAAAACACTGAATACATGTAACTGGAATTAATTATTCCATCCTCATTTCTTTCATTTGCATCAATACATAATAAAGAAAATGTTGTTACCAATGATGGTTTCCAATAGAGATGAACTGAAGAGAATTACCACTGGAGATAGCGGAGAAGTCTTCGTCTGCTTTCCATATGTCCTCCAAACTAGTCCCACACTTGAGCTGATTTAATTCAAATAATAAGTAATCTGAAGTAATAACGATGCGCTTTTCACAAAAGCATGGAAGCTAGTATACTTGTACCATATATTGACATCATGCATTTACCTTTTTTAACGTCAAATCCACATGTCTCAGTGTTCTAATTGCCTCGGTTTTCTTGGAACCACGTAATATGCTGATGCCAACATTTAAAAGTTTTTCTATTTCACCCCGGGAATCAATAGATTTACAAGTTTGAATAATTCTTAAAGCATGTGGAACAAGATCTGTCCTTGCATCACAACGCCTGCAATAGTACTCAGCATCAAGACCTATTGTTCCTCCAACTGTCCCAGCCATGTAAGTTCGAAGGGCACACTCAATGTGGGCAACATGCCCGCATATGAAACCATCACTCACAATTGCTTCACATTTCACATAACTGTAACCTCCGTGGTTCAATTTTACAGTCTTACAACAGAGAATACAACAACAATCACGGCAAAAATTAGGCTCAGTACAGCAAATATCACAAGGCATAGCAGCAAAAGGCAAGTCTTCCACTAACTCAACAATACTATTGCACATCTTATTTCCAGCCCTGCATCCTCCTCCATTTGATTGCAAATCAGATAAAGAATGTTCCGTTGCCTCTTCAGAAGGTACAGGAAGAACATTGTATCTGTCCACTTTATCTGAAATAATACAATTAGTTAGACAAGAGAAAATTTCAAGGCTAAAGTTAAAGATGTTAAAATAAGCCACCACAAACACATTGGAGGAAACACCTTGAATATGAAGATTCAGCAACATACACGGTAGAAATTTTAAACAGACATGAGAGCATTCTCAATTATCAAGAGTGCCAGGTCAAATCTCAAGAATGAAATACAAAGAAGAAAATTTAGTATGACTTAAATATCATAATGCATCATTCATGAAAACTTTATAACAATGAGTTTAAATAAAGTATGTGCACTCAAATTTCAAACTCAACTCTAATGGCGTCAAATGTTTCTTGCTGCAGGCAACAAATTCAGTGACTCGAAATTGCATACAGTGAACAACATAATGGCTGGAGCTCACATAGTTTCACATAAATGGTATTGGGCATTGATATTTTCGCTTCCAAGTATTGAGGAGAAAATCTCAGTTAAGCTTTGGTTATTACTTGATTCAGCAAGCTACTATGATGTTGGTGCTACTCCAGAACAACACTAAATTGCATAAATCATTAACAATCTTTTGGCGGAATACCAAATGAAACTACCCCCATAAATGACGAAAAATCATGAAAGATCACATTTTCCACATCCGATGCAGCCTAACGTCTAAATATCATCATGCATAGATTTAGTCAAATGCCAAGGACATTCCACTGTTAACCCAAATAATAAACTTATATCAGCCGCGTAAGTGAATCTTCAGTGAATGCCACAACATCAAAATATGAATTATGCCATTCTGAAACTGACCATCTATAGATGCATGCTTGGAAGGAATCTTCCAGGAAAAGGAAGCAAAAAATGTATCAACATCAGCAGAAGGAAATGTAGATCGAACGTATCGTTCAGCCGCAAGCTTGCTGGCAAATATCCAATTCTTCTTTCCTGCTGCAATCTCCTTATCACGAAGACGAGGAGGAAGATACAAATATCTATCCAAAAAATAGCCACTTGATGCAGTCCGTCTCCCTACCTTCCATCTCCAAGTATCACCAGGATTCGGCCAATTCTCAGGAGCATATGGCAAACCTTCACCACTCTCTTCAACTGAGACCTTCTTGAGACGAAAACCATTCTCCCTCAATCCAGATGGGGTCTCAATAGTCTCTTTATCAATGTCCATAGATTCCATTTCCAATGTCACCAACACACAACACCTGATTCAATCAAGCAACGAAAACCTCAGGCCTAGAGAACACAATCGCAACAAAAGGGCAATCAACAAAATAACAACATCAACATTCAGTGAGAGTATCGACTGATCCAGCTTTAGGGAAGTCTGGTAGTTTGCAGCCTTAACCCTGCTACTAGAACTACTGTTTTCAATAAAAGGTAATCAACAAGGGAGCTCAAATTTGGGAACCCAGTAGGCACCAATGATGAGGTAAAACTATGCCATAAAAAAAAAGATCTTTGCACAAAAAAAGAGAAAAACAGAAAAAAAAAAAAGAGTTGAATATTTCGGAACGTATTAACCCATTAATAATCAACCATCACACAAGAAGAATCTTTTAACATAATTCAAAATAAAAAAAATTATTTTAAAAAAAGACATTGAGTAAGACAAAAAGATTAGGGTTTTACAGAATTCCTACATGCAATTTCTTCTGTTTTCTTTACCTGTGAGTAGAGGAAGAAAAATAACAAATTCAATTCCAGAAGGTAACAAGAGAGTGATTTGGCGAGAAAGAGGAGAAAGTACAAATAGCTATGGCTATTTACGGAAAGTGCCCTGCGAAGAGCGTGAAGAACTAAACAGAGGAGAAATTTTGAATCTAGATGAAGATATTTAAATGCCCATTCTACCCCTCACTTCGGGTTTTTAGTTTTTACCTCGGACTTGGTCGGAATCTATACATATATATGGTTCTCTGGATCTGTCTCCCCTCTTCGACTTCGCAGAACCAATATTACGAATGCTGTATCAGGCTCGATATCGGATTGAGTTCTGGAACAGAACTGTATTGATATCGGTCAGTATCGGATACCGTTTTAAAAAAATTTTTAAATTTATAAAATAGTTCCTAAAATTTTTAAAAATTGCAAAATAGTCCATATTGATATATTATACAGTTGTGCTGTACACTTTACTAGTTTACTGTTTACATCAACCATACTTTCAAAAATTTTAATAATAAATAATAATGACAATTAATATGAAATAACAATAATTTTTAAATATTTTACATATAAATAATAACCAATTACAAAAAATATTTTACTTTAATATGTTCATATTTCAATGATTTAGTTTATGAATTTGTAATGTACACTCGTAATTGTTATACAAAATTGTAATTCACAACCTAAATAATTTTGGGATTAGGAAACAATCAAACAACACATCTTAAAGATAAGGTAAATAACAAATTTGGCTCAATGTTTATGATTTAAAAAATAACTGTAAAAGCATCAAAATTCAAAATAGGTGAATTAGTTAGTTCATCATTCATGGTTATCTTATCCACATTGGGCGTTAAAACTCAAACTTTATCTTTATCCACTTTATGCAATTAAATTTAATTAATGATTAATTAATTATATCTGGTGGATGAGGATAAGATTGCCCACGATCTGCCAATCACTTTATTAACTGTTTTTAAATTAATTGCTTAATAAGTTATCTCTGTCTGCTTCTTGTATTGAATCTCCGAATTATCAGACATAATGTTTCTTTTGTGCCATTTCTCTATTTCCATTTTACGCTCTGAGGAAGAGAGATAATCCATCATCTTCGTGTTCTCTTTTGCTGTTTGTTTCTGTTGTTGAGCTTCGAGATGTCTCTGGTGGCTTCAGACGAGTCTCCGGTGTTGTGGTGCAGTGGCTTCACGCGGAGAAGGTGGTGGTCGTTGGCGTCTTCAGGTCTTCGTGGAGGAGGAAGCGTCTTCGATGCCAAGGGAGGATGAGGCGATGAGCGAAAAAGGATGAGCGCTAGAGCAGACCAGGCAACGCGACGGTGAGAAGATGAGAGAAGAAGAGGCTGAAGAAAAGTCCAGAAGGCAGAAGCTCTCGGCCGCCGGGGGGGTGGGGGTTGGGAAATTTAGGGTTATTTTTTTAAAATTTACATATTAGTCCCTAGATTTTCACGAGTTCACAGTACCGGCCAG
>JANIJH010000134.1:85483-113671 GCA_024520975.1 Erythroxylum areolatum
TGTTTTTTATGAATATTAGTTTCGATTTCTAACCTGCTTCTATAATTGTGCAGCCATGGTGAAGCTCAAGAATCTCATCTCGCCCTCCGATGCTCCCAAGTTCAAAGGCCAGCGCAAAGTTGTTAGACCTTCCTTGAAAACGAAGGAGCGAAGCAAGGAGGTGGAGGTCACCAAAGATATCGCTCAGCCGACTGCACCTGTCGAGTCCACAGCGCTGCTAATCCAATCGGCTGATGAGAACTGAGCGGTTATGGAAGTAGAGCTGGAGGAGGTGGAGCGGTAGCTCAAGAGAAAGAAAACCGCTCGGAATGTTGAACGATCGCCCCACCCTTTGGACAAAGGTAAGGGGAAGGAGAAAATGCCCGGCTCCGAAGAGTGGGTGTCCACGATCAGTCTGAATAAGGCTGCATCGCTTAGGGACATCGATGTAGCTCTTCATGTTGCCCAGAAGGTTGTCCCTCCTGTGGACGAAGAATTTTTGGATTCGTTGGGCGATCAGGAGATGGTGGCCAGTCTTGTGCGCCGCTTAGCGGAGGTAATTTCCACCCCCTTCTTCTCTCTCTTTTTTCAACAAAGTTTTTCATTGTAGAATTTGGCATTCGCCTCTGGCGTGTATCAGCTTATGGATCGGTTTGCTGAAGTCACCCGATCGATGGACCAGGAGATTAAAGATCTTCTTATCCAGATTACCATTTTGAGGATTCAACTTTCAGATATGGAGGAGGAGGGTTTGTGTTTATGAGGTGTTGGATGTGAGGGTGTGAGTTGTTTCCGGCGTTATCCTTCAGAGCTACGCTCTGCTCTTCTTGATCTCGGTTTTGGGGTGGTGGTTAGTCATTCAGATGCGAAGATTGTGTTTGATTATTTGGGTTTAAGGAGGGTAGTTCGTCTGTGCTATGGTTTTGGGTGATAGGTGGAGGATAGATCTGGGGATCACGATGCATCAGTGGAAGGGGGCGGTGGGTAACTGCAAGCCCATTCGTTGTAGTGTAAGTGCCGCGACAGCGGCTACATCTGGATTTGTTGCTGCCGCCTGACTTATCTGTGTGTTTCTGGACGTGGTGCCCTGGCGCCCTACCCCACGGTGGGCGCCAACTGGTTCAGTCTAATTTTGTTGAGACTGGGCGCCGTTGCTTGGATCCATGATCTCGATTAACTTCAACTAGGAGATACTTACAAAAACAATAAGGCACATCGGAGGTTGATCGCCGACTTGCCCCTTCGATGCTTAAGTCAGTTCTTTGTCATAGGTTTTGTCTATGAACAGAGAGAATTAGGGTTTTTAGAGTCGTACCTGCATCATGAGGAGATAATGAACTTATATAGTAAACACCTGTCGTGCTTAACTCAACATCTTGGGAATGGGTCGATCGGCCCACAAGCTATCCTAGGGTTGGACCTGGGCTTAGCACGACCGACCCGACCAAGATCTTAAATTTTTATATTAAGTATAGTGATTTAGAGTGGCAATTGAATCTACTTGAATTTATTAATGTTAGTGAGTTAGATTTGAGCCTATTAAAAAGACCGATCTTACTTTAAAATGATGTCATTTTTATTTTTAAAATTTTAATAAATTTAAAAATAAAATGATTTCATTTCGAGAAAAATAAAAAGTCAATACTTTATAAAATCTAAACTAATTTAAACAAAATTATGTGAGTGATTGAATTTTTGTAGTGATTTTTGTTGATAATATCCACATGTGAATATCCCATATTAGAAAAAGAGAGAAAATAAGACTAACATATAAACATAGTGCACTATTCCACTTATTACCAATTAATTTTAGAATAGAACTTCACTTGGACTTGTGTATTGTGTAACTTTCCTTCTCATGTGAACCCGTAGGTTTATTGCAAATTTACATAGTATCAAAACAGATTTGGTCTGAATTATTAATTTCTCAATTGTCCGTATGAAGTTCCAATTCCAACAACCCGGTTTGGTTATCACTATGTTTATTTCAAGTGACAACTGGATGTTCGGTCCTAATTGTATTTGAAGGTGAGTATTTATAATACTTACATGTGAATATCTCATATTAAAAAAAGAGAAAAAGAAGACTAACATATAAATCTAGTGAGCTATTCTACCTATTATTAATTGGTTTTATAATAAAATCTCCATTAAGCTTATTTGTGCTCTAACTTACCTTCACAGTTGGACCATACTCTAGTCGCAAATTTCACAAATTTATTCTTGCATCCGATCATGGGGACTTGCATTCATTCTCGTAGTCATGTTTACTAATTACTTGAACACAAGAAGCCAAACACAAAACCAAAAGATAATACATCAGATCAGCTGACTCTCTGGGACCAATGAAACCCTGCAACTGGAAAGCTCAATCTCCTACAAGATCCATACTCTCCACATTCTCCGAGTCCAACAAGGTTGAAGGAACGAGTTATCCAAAAGAAAGGAGTTAAAATGGAAGTTGTATTACTATTGTCTGCATTTATCTGAAACTGATCAATAGCTTCTGTTTAAGTATTCTTCATGCATCATCATCAGTTGTTCTGCTACCTGAATTCAGAATTATGAACTTTCCTTAGGATAGATAGATAGATACAGCTAAGAGTAAAGATAAGAAAATGGAGCATATACCACTTCAATGCTTCCATCCTCAATGTCTGTGTTAAAACAGAGAAGTAAGCTTTCATGAAGAAAGTTCTCTACATCCTCAACATGTACTGGTCCTGTAAAAATGGCTTGATGCTAGCTATACAAGCACATAACTCAGATGAAACTCGAAACCATTTAGCTTGAAATGAAATGTAACCTGTGGATTGAGAGAACCAAGAGAGAATATCAGCTGCCAGCTGGTGGGACTTCTGGAGAGAATCATGACCACCCCACTTGTTATGCACAGCCAATTGAAGGCCATTCCATCGCGAGAACAGCAAGGAAATGCCTTCCTGGAGAAGAGAGATGGGATCTGGTTTTTGGAGAGCAGAGGGTGGTGGTAGGCGAAGGTGTCCTTTTCTGGTTATGGAATCCATTAAAGAACAACGTCAACCTTTAGCTTCTGCTCTCTCTGTGCGTCTCCTCTCAAGAGATCCTTCTTGTTCCCTTCTCCAAGAGAAAACGAGGGTGATATGCCCTTTTCTTTCTTCTTTTTTTTCTTCTTATTCTTCATCTGTTCGAACAAGGAACAATAAGCGAAGATGTTGCATGAGAAATAGGGAGAGAGACTCGCGCGCAAGGGGGAGAGAGAGACGAGGAAGTTGTCTAATAGTCGTGCCTATGTAAACATTGAACCGGCCCCATTTCGGCCCAATAGCTTTTGAGTAATTTGAAACTTGATTTTTTTTATTTTAAATTTTAAAATTTAGATTATTTAATTTTATTTAAAAATAATAAAATAATTATTACTTTCATCAATGATCATTCAAACATCGAGTCGAACCTGACCTATCAGACCGGACAAAAATTGCCAAACTTATCTCATATAAAAGAATAACTTGGTATTTTAATTTGCGATTGTTCAAAATTAATAAATAAAATTAAAATTCAATCTAAAATTTTAATAAATTTTTAATCTCAAAAGGTTAAATTAAATTAAATTTATATTTTTACCAATTTAGCAATTTATATTTTTAAATATATTAAAAAATAGTTTATTGGACTCTCGTCCAATTAAGTTTATTAACAATAGTAATTATATAATACCATAAGTGTCATAATTATAATGATTAATATAAATCTTGTTACCATTTTCGTTGGTAGATTTTAGGCATCGCTATATTGAATTAGGTTATAAAATATTTCACCTTCCTTAAAAAAAATTAGACCCAGAAATTACTTTTTGATTATATAAAATCAAATGTATAGGAAAAATGAATTAATCGTTAACATTCTTATTTATTATACTATATGAATGGTTAACTTATAATTTTATTATAAACTTTAAAGTATAGTCGACAAAAAGAGCGTGATTGGTAAATAGCGTTTAAGTTATATTTTAACTGATTAAAGATTATTAATTGTTTGGCTATATCAAACAGTTAGTATATTTGTTTATTTAAGAGCTAGTTGGGTTAGCTGATTCAACCTAACTAACTATTTTTTTTTTTAAACTCTTCCAAGTAGCATATTAGTTAATAAAAATCTTACTCAAAAATAATTGTGCCCTCAAACTCATTTCTCATCCAGTTAGTAGCACTTAGGTTTTTCACTTTAAAAAGAAAAAGTTATGATCTTCCAGATTCTCCTCAAGTTATCTTTTCCAAGCACCTAAAAATCATTGACTTGTCAATTATTATTAATTTTTTAGAATTATTATTATTGTTGTTGTTGTTGTTGTTGTTGTTTATTATATATCTTATATTTTTATTAGAATTATAAGCTTAATTTCTGTAAAATTATATATCTAAAATTTAAACGTAGGGTTAAATTCTTATAAGCATATTTAATGAAATAATATTTATTTTCTTATAATTTTTTTAAGTTATGTCCTCATTGATCATTTTACGCATAAACAGCTAATTCTAAATAATTAATTTTACCAAACATCTTTAACAAACAGCTGATATTATCTGCTAGTCAAATCAGTTGATATAATCAATTATCAGTTAATAGCTGACAGAATCAATTAGTAGCTAATGCAATCAGTTTATTGTCAATCATGTCCAAATTATACTATAACAAGGGTAGAAGATATACACATTTTTATAATTTAATAAAATTTTGAAAATTTTAAAAAATTCATTGATTTTTAGTTTTATAAGAAAAATTATTTTCTAAAAATTTTAATTAAAAATAACGATAAAATATATGCAATATTAACATCAAAGTTGTACCAATCAAATGTTACTTATTTGATAATTCAACGTAACTCTTAACTTCAAATTAAAATTAACTAAATTCAACTAAAACTAAAAATTTATTATTATTATTTTAAATTATTATTTAAAACCAATTTTAATTGGTTCAAATTGAACATAAGAACTAAATTAAATTACTATATTAATAAAATTTGATTAGTTTACTTCTAATATTCATATCATGTTATTTTTGGAAATTAATAGAAAGAGTTTTTTAAATCTTAAAAAATCTTAAATGTTTTAAAAGTATAATATAATTTAATGTCTTTTACAGAATAAAAAATTATAAAAAATTTTAAAATTTTAATTACGGGGGTTCACTTCACTCATTTATACATATATACATATATATATATATATATGCGCGCCCGCGCTCATGCACACCATGTCCAAGGCTTGAATGTTGGCGCCATCATGGTCACCAAATGCACTCCCCAACTCCGAACTCACTGGCCGCCGTCCTCCAAACCGCCTTGTCGACTCGTTCCTCCCTCCTCGGCCGCGCCACCCATTCCTATATTATCAAAACCCTTCAGCCCTCCATCCCTCCTTTCCTCTCCAATCACATCATCAACATGTACTCCAAACTCGACCAGCCTGACTCAGCCTACCGCGTTCTCAGACTCACACCAACTCGCTCCGTCGTCACCTGGACCGCTCTCATTTCGGGTTCAGTCCAGAACGGTCATTTCACTGCCGCCATTCTCTGCTTCTCCGACATGGTCCGGGAGGGCATTATGCCCAATGATTTTACTTTCCCTTGCGCGTTTAAAGCTTCTGCTTCACTGAGGTTAGCCTTTGTCGGTACACAAGTGCATTCTCTTGCGATGAAGATGGGGTTGATTTTTGATGCCTTTGTGGGTTGCAGTGCGTTTGACATGTACTCGAAAACTGGGCTCAAATTCGAAGCGCAGAAGTTGTTTGATGAAATGCCTCACAAAAATATTGCCACTTGGAATGCGTGTATTTCCAATGCAGTGCTAAATAGGAGGGCCAGAGATGCGATTGATACGTTTTTAGTGTTTCGTCGGGAGGGTGGTGAGCCTGATTTGATAACGTTTTGCGCTTTTCTTAATGCCTGTGCTGATGCTTTCTATCTGGACCTTGGGAGGCAGTTGCATGGATTCGTAATTCGAAATGGGTTTGAAGGGGACGTGTCTGTTGCCAATGGGCTCATCGATTTCTATGGGAAATGTAAGGAGCTTAGATTGGCTCAAATGGTGTTTGATGAGATGGTTAGAAGGAATCCGGTTTCATGGTGCTCGATTATTGCTGCTTATGAACAGAATGGTGAGAAGGAGAAGGCTTGTGTTTTATTTCTGAAGGGTAGGGAAGAAGGGGTTGAGCCTACAGAGTATATGGTTTCAAGCTTTATCAGTGCATGTGGAGCACTTGCAGCACTCGAATTAGGTAGGTTAGCTCATGCACTTGCGGTGAAAGCATGTGTGGAGGGTAATATAGTTGTTGGCAGTGCACTCGTTGACATGTATGGGAGATGTGGAAGTATTGAGGATTGTAAGCAAACTTTTCATGAGATGCATGAAAGGAATCTGGTGACTTGGAATGCAATGATTAATGGGTATGCGCATCAAGGGTGTGCTAATATGGCAATCACATTGTTTGATCAAATGTCATTGGAGGTGGTGCCAAATTATGTGACGTTGGTATGTGTATTGTCAGCTTGCAGTAAGGGAGGGGCTGTTGAAATGGGTATGAAAATTTTTGAGTCTATGAGGGACAGGTACAGGATTGAACCAGTTGCAGAGCATTATGCTTGTATTGTGGACATGTTGGGCAGGGCTGGGATGGTAGATCGTGCCTATGATTTTGTTCAGAAAATGCCTATCCATCCAACAATTTCTGTATGGGGAGCTCTTTTAAATGCCTGTAGGGTACATGGAAAACCAGAATTGGGGAAGATAGCAGCTGATAACTTATTTGAACTGGATCCTAGAGATATCGGCAACCATGTTCTGCTTTCAAACATGTTTTCTGCAGCTGGCAGGTAATAAAAGTAATACAGAAAATATTCAGCGGAAGCCTATCTATGAAGGATTGCGCAGTTGAGTTTGTTCGTATTCAAAATTTAAAGTGATATGCTGAGCATGCTCTTATTTCTCTTATGTAGTACATGTACTTAATCGGGGATAGTTGTCAGTGAGCATGGAATGAATGTAGCGTGCACTGGACATGTCATTTGGTAGAATCAAGAATGAGGGGGCGTAAGAAATACCAGTTTTAGTGTTTCTTGGAACAAGTCAATCGTTACCTCCAACCTTAGATGCATGCCTGACACTTTCCTTTGTGTGGAAGCTTCATGATTTTGGAATAGCTCTTCAACTGACTAGTATTACCTATAATTTTGCATTATGACGCTGGCTTATTGCCTGCAAAAGCAAAGACTTACCACGCCCAGTTCTTAATTGTTACACATAACTGTGGTTAAACCTGGTGAAGGAGAACTGGAATTAGTTCACTTGTTATCTTATTTACTTGTCAATTTCCATTTTTAGAAATTCCTTAAAGTATGTTCCTTAGTTTTGCCTTGATTTTCAGTTTTCTTTATTTGAAACTGGATTAGAATAGGATAGGTTTTGTACAGCTGAGATTAAATAATTTTGCAAAGTTCTTACACTTAAACATTAGGAAATATTGAGAGAGGTAGTCTTAATTCTGAAATTCTTCTTTGGAATTGTTAATGCTTTCTTTGTTAGAGTAATTCTTAGGCTTAATGGTGATTCCTTCAACTCTATTCTAACGACGTACTAGTGTGTTATATGATTATTGTTGGCCCTATTGAGTGGTCGGTAGACCTATTTTGTTCTTCTTATAGTATGGAAGTTTACCAAATAATCCTGACATCTTCTGTAACTGTCTATCATCAACTGGGTAATTTGTAGTATGACCCAGACAGTCGTATCTTCTCCAACTTATCTGGTTGCAGATATGCTGTAGGAGTCTTCCTGTAGCATTTGTCACAGTTTGCGCTTTCTTTTACATGATTGGGTTAACAGCACTATCCTGATTTGCTTCATTACGATGCCTATCCTTCTTATTTGCTTGTGTACTTACAAATTTGGATAACTTGTGCAGATGGGAAGATGCGGCATTTGTGAGAAAAGGAATGAATGATGTTGGAATCAAGAAGACCGCAGGATGTAGCTGGGTTACTGAGAAGAATAGGGTTCATATCTTCCAAGCAAAAGATACGTCCCATGCAAGGAACGCCGAGATTCAAGAAATCCTATGTAAGCTGAGGATGGAAATGAAGGCAGCTGGCTACATTCCTGATACTAATTATGCACTTTATGACTTGGAAGAAGAAGAGAAAACCATCGAAGTTTGGTACCATAGTGAGAAGATTGCACTTGCCTTTGGCCTCGTGGCTATCCCACCTGGAATACCTATAAGAATCACAAAAAATCTTAGGATATGCGGTGATTGTCATAGTGCATTTAAATTTATTTCTGGGATTGTTGGCAGAGAAATCATTGTTAGAGATAATAACCGATTTCATCGATTTATGGATAGTCAATGCTCTTGTGGAGATTACTGGTAATGCTATATCACTACATTATCCTCAAAACTCTTGTTTACGTGCAATAGTTTCAACAAAGTTTATATGTCTTTTCTTGTTTACATATTATCCCAGTGACATTCACGTCAGATATCACAAGAGTTCTTGGCTTCCTGGACAGGTATTTGTAAGGATTTCTTGCTTAGTACCTAAGTTCATATCAAAATCCCAATTAGGTATATAATACACGTTCACTTCATTAGTAAAAGAAAAAAAATGTAAGCGATGATGCCACTTAATCTTCATTTTATGTAAATGTTGAAAAGCTCGGAAAGTGAAACATATTATTTCTCTTCTTTTATCCATGTCTATCAAATTCCATGCTCAATATGATTGACAAAATTGTAAAAAATCCAAAGATCTGGTAATGAACAAAGTGTATTTTGGACCTTTAACAATATGAAGTCGGTCTGAGAAGATAGAGTGGTGACATATTGGCTTCTTTAACATGTTGAAGACTTGAAACCAATATTCCAATGACTTTGTAACAAATTATAGGGATATTTCTACAGGAGTGCATGCTCGGATCAGCATTCAAGACTCACCAGCATAAGTAAAAACCTTAGAACGAAGCAAGGAAATGTATAGGTCAATCTTTTCAGAACACTCAAATAACACACAAATACGGAGAAGTTATGCACTTGAACTAACAGAAAGGGGAATATAATCAGGTAGATGACAAGTACCTAGTCAAAGAAAAGATGATCACATAATTAATTTCACTGCAACAAAGCAAAATTAGTTCTAACAGCGAGTCAAGCCTAACAACTTCAGAGCTCACAGGCTTACAAAACCAAAAATACTTAAACTGGTGAGTCCCAACTTATAACAGCTTCAGAGCTCACTGACAGAAACCCAAGACCATAAGTTTTGAAGCACTTTCGCCATCCCCTATTACAATATCAGAAAAGAAAAAGGAGAATGTTTGTAGAGGCTAGGCATTTGTGACTTCATGTTGGAACAAATGTCTACAATCCCAACATATGCAACATCAATATATCACCATATCCACAAGGGATTAAAGTAAAATAGATAGAAATTAGGAAACAGAAGATCTTAAGATCTGATAAAGCAAATGATATAATCGAAAGAATCAACAATATTAAACTAAAGATAATGGAGATGAAAGGGTAACAACTAATTCAGAGCTTCTCTTACCAGCTCTAGTAATTACCTGGGAAATGAGAGAACATAATTGAAAACTTAAACTCCTCCCGCAGAGAAAAACAAAGACAATAAATGCTTTAATAGAAGCATTTTAAGTCCTTTAAAACCTAAAGGTGAAAAGGTGACTTACTTTGCATGTAATGGCAATTCATAACAAAGATAAATGCAAACTTAGATCACAAAGAAGAAACTGATCTTACCTGATAAGGAGAAGCAAACACAACTACAGGTAAAAACTAAGATATTACATTAAAAAAAATGCATAAGATAAACTTTCTTTTACCATTTCTCTTCTACTAAGACTTGTAGATGGGCTCAATTTAGAGTCTAAGATTTGAAAAGTAACAACAGAACTTCCTCATCAAATATAAAACCTACAACTCCCATAAGTAAATCATTTTATTAAAATCATGTCAAAAGATATAAGCTTCTCTTGATAGATGACTAAAAAAATCATTGAGAACACTATCAGATTCTGTCCCTGAATTATTGAACTTCTGTATTTACCAACATTCATTTGATGCAATGCTATGTACACGGTAAAACTAGCTAGTAGCTACTGACTTGTCAGTATTTTCTTGCAATGTTTCCCATAAAACATTGGTGATCGTAACAGTGAAGATTAGGGAACACAATAATACAAAGTGCATGACAACTAATCAATTCTATTGTGTAGATAAAAAATTGTAGAACATAAAAGTTTTGACATGAAGATACTCTTACCATCACATCAATTATTTGAAACATTCACTTGGATCAAACCTTTCCTAAACATCTCATCCCTCAATCTCTCAGCCTCAGCCGTCCTTTTGTTCTCAGAAAGGCCATTTATTAAGATGCCATATGTCCCTTGATTTGGCTCATATCCTCTAAACTGCATCCTACTGAACATTTCACAAGCATAGTCTATGTCTCTCTTGCTTATTGTACTCAACAATATGTTAAAAGTGTACACATTAACCGGGAAGCATCTTTGAATCTCCATTTCCAAATCGCCAATTTCCTGGTGCATAGCAACACGGCCAGAAAATGTACTGATAAGTTGGCCAAGAATTGACAGATTGCAGGGGAGCTTGTCATGTGCCTCTCTGTATTGAACCCATGCATCATAAAGTTCTTTACTCCTCAAGGAATACAACAAAAAAGTGTTACCTATGAAGGGCGTAATAGGACGCCCCACGTTCTCCAATTCATGAGTAAGATCTATTGCCAGGTCATATCTCTTAATCGAACATAACAAGTTTACAAGCACTTCAAAGCATTGAATGCTGGGTCTTTTTTTCTCATTCTGCATTTTTCTGAAATAATCTAAAGCTAAATCCACTTTGTTGACTCTACAGAGACCAACAATCATAGTGTTGTAAACTTTTCTCCCGATGGTTCTCCTTCTATGACGCAAAGTATCAAAGAAATTTAGAGCATCAGAAATCCTTCCGCTCTTTAAATAACACTTTAACATGAGAATGTCAGAACTCAAGTCTACCTTAATCCCACTCCCGTACATCATCTCATATACATGCCTGCCCAAGTCCGGTTTTTTGGCATGGCCAGCTCCATCAATGAAACATTTATAGATGTGACTGTTAGGTTCATGAAGAGAGAGCTGCATATCCAGCAATTTGCAGAATTTGCTTTCTGCATTTTCCGTAGCGCACAGATATCGAATAACAGTTCTGAACAAAGGTCGCGTTGCCTCATGACCCTTCTCCTGCATTTCAAGAAGAAGCCTGGCAGCATCATCTCCCTTATGTATCTTGCCCAAACCACTAATCAATTCCGCATAAGTAGTGCTTTTTGCAACTTTATTAAATCTGGTAAGCTCCCCATGTATCAAGTAACCATCTTCTACCCTCCTAGCCTGACATAGAGCTGATATAAGCCTATCATATATCGAATCATTTGGAATAAAATTACGCTGTAATGAGAAAAGAACTAGCTCCTTCATCTTATCAAGCTTCCCTTCTCTACATAGAGCGTCAGCTAGTATGGTAAATGTTTTCCTGCCAGGGAAATACTCTTGATCCATAGAACTCTTCAGAACACGATAAGCTTCGCCCGTGCTCTCATTACCCAATAAGGAATTAATAAGATAATTATAAGCCATGCCATTAGGTGAGAGCCCAAACTCTGACTTGGAATTGTACAATTCAAGTGCAGCATCCACCATTCCGGCTTTGCAAAAGAAACACAGTGCAGCATTCATGGTAACCATGTCAGGAGGAATCTGATTTTCTATCATCTCGACCAGCAGATCAATCGCATCCCCAAGTCGGTCCTCCCTCAAAAGTCTACACAACAAAGTATTATATCGGAAGATCTCAGGAACATAATTCTCTGAAGACTTCATGCTCAGTAGAAATTCCAAAGCACCGTCAATCTTCCCAGCTTGAACAAGGTTCCTAAGCCACATGTCATAAGCAGGCTTCATAGGCACCGAACCCAACTTCCTTAATTCATCAATCAGTTGGCTAGCCTTATCAAGTTGACCATTTTTACAAAACGCATCCACGAGAATAGCCAAAGAATACCCAAAACCAAAGTCGTGACCTTTTTCACCCCCATCTTTCAGCAACGCCCTGCGCAAGTAGGCCTCGGCCTGGTCGAATAGCTTCCGCTTACAAAAACTCTTGAGAATAATAGGATGTGTAGCTTTTCCCTGGCAACCCCTCAAAGCAATCTGCTTAGCAACAACATCAACCGCCTCGTAACAGCTCTCCTCAACCAAGGCATTGAGAAGTATGTGGTAAGTGTAGTCATCCAAGTCAAGACCAACAAAGCGCATTTTACCAAACAGATGGAGAGCAAACATGGGTTTGCCAGCCAATGCATAGCCCATCACAAGAGTGGAGTAAAACGTGAACTTATGACTCAAAAACTTGAGTCGCAACTCATTATCCAGGAACTTAAGCATGATGGGCATGAGCTTGGCCCTGGAAAGGATATTGAAAATGGCATGAAAGGTGGCGAGAGTGTGGCGAAAACCATGTTGATGGCCAGCCCAATCGAAGAACTTGAGGCAAGAAAGCACGTCGTTCTTGGCCTTGCCATAGGAGAGCACTTGGAGTACAAAAGACTCGTTCAGTCGGAGACCCAATTGAGAGAGGGCGGCGCTGTGATGGTCATCCTGAAGGATCTCGAAGACCTGATCCAAAAGGTGAGACTTTCCACGTTTGAACCATTCCGAAAGGTAAACAGCAGCTTGTCTGGCACTTGAGGTGTTGTTGGTCAAGGGTGTGGTGTCTTGGAGTGTACCTGTTGCAGAATGTACGAAGAACACAAATTGTTGGTGGGGAGGAGAAGGAGAGATTAGAGGAGTGTAACTGTAGTTGTTGAGGAGAAGGAAAGTAGAAGCTCTGGGTCTCGACGATGAATGAGTTGCTTTCTTGATCGATAAGACTACTTGCATCGTTACTTCTCCTTCTCCTTCTTCGACCTCCTCCCTACCATTCATACATAACCAAATTAACATTGATGCCAAACATTTGTTTATGTCTGCTAGTCTCATTTCACCTTTTTCCATGGCTATGTGCTTGTGAAAATTTGCCTAAATTAAAGTTTAAGAAATATTAGGTTTTTATTGCATCGCTGATTAGGTCATGGAAATTGAGTTTATGCCCTTTTTGGATCACAAATGAATTTAATTTCAATTTTAATAAAATATACCTATTTTTATTTAATTTTTAATTACTTAAAATTAAAAATACTTTATAAATAATAAATCAATCTTAAAGATAAAGTTGCTAAAACCGGATGTATCCCTTCACTAAAATTATAACATTAAATAAACATTATAAATAAAAGTAACAATAAGTTTCTTAATTTTTATTTTTACTTTTAATTTATTGAATTTAAATTGATTTCATATTTTAGTTATGAATACTTAATTTTAGGTTTAATATGATTAATCTTATTAATTTTAGATCAATTTAATGTATGACAACAACATTAACGAAGCAAAAATCTTGCTAAAGCAGGGTCTTGAAAAGTTTAGCATAATTAGCCTTATCTCTAACTAATGGGACGGTTGGTTTGCATAAGAAAATTGTAATAATAATAAAAATTAATACAGTTAAGATTAGGAATAAATATTATCATTAAAATTATAATGGTCCAGAAACTACGAACACTGAAACTGATCGCTAAGTGACAAAAAAGGTTTGAATCCGTGAACGAGAGGAAGATCCTCCTCCCAATACACCTGCAATTAAGAGACAACCAATTAGTTATAGTGTGGTGGTCACTGGCCAAATTGACATTAACAAAAGAGAGAGAGAAATTGACTGGCCTGTGGAGGACCCCATCAAAATCACGGAGGGGGACATTGCTATCATTCAAGGAAAATATGGCTTGGGATTGGAACTCTCAAACACATTCAAAGGGAAACTCGACAAGCTTTGGGCCAATGTTGTTGTCATTAAACTTCTTGGTAGAGCAATAGGATTCAACATGCTCAAATTACGTTTGCTAGCTTTGTGGAAACCAAAGGGACTAATGAAAGTAGTGGATATTAAAAGTGATTTTTACCTCGTCAATTTCATCGAAGAGGAAGATTATGTTAAAACGCTTACCCAAAGACCGTGGATAATCGTAGGGCACGCTTTGTCCGTTCAACCATGGTATTCAGATTTCCGACCTTCTTCCTGCAGAATTACCCATGTGATAGCTTGGGTTTGCTTCCCCGACCTCCCAGTCGCCAGATACTACCCTTCCATCCTCACCACCCTTGGAAACTTGGTGGGCCAAACGGTTAAAATAGACAATCACACGCAACTTACCCACCGAGGCAAATTCGCAAGAGTGGCTGTCGATGTGGATCTCAGCTCCCCGCTTCGGTCCATCGTGGAACTTGACGGTGAAAGCATAAAGGTGGCCTAAGAAGGCCTACCCCAGATTTGCTTCCCATGTGGACGGGTGGGTCACGGTGCCATTACATGCCCTAAAAAATCGACTGAATCACCCACCATTGTGCAACCCGCCGGTGGACAGACGTCGTCTAACCCCCCGAACAACTACGCAACCTCGTCTTTTGAGAATCTTCAGCCCGAAGAATTCGGGGAATGGATGCAGGTATCTCGTCGGCCTCACCGCCAACAACAACACCCAACGGCACGACGCCCCGACAGTAGCAACGGACCATTCCACGTCGAATCGAAGGGCTCACGATTCATGGCTCTGACAACAATCGAGTCATTGGAGAAAGTAGGCGACACACGGTCACTTGAGGAGACCCATACCCCCACCCCCTGATGTCGATGTCTCACCTACAACCTCTAAAATCCCTAATTTCTTCGTCGTTTAAGGATAATAGGACGAAGCGTGAACGTCGTCAGGTCGCAACGGGTTGTTTAAGAAGAGCTCCAACACGTCGTCGTCTGTAGCAGCTCCAACACGTCGTCGTCTGTAGCTCCTCTCTTTGTTGAGCTGAATCCCACCTGCCAGGCCTAGTCAGTTGGCACAGCTCCCCAACTCCTCCACCAGCCCACTTTTCTAGCCCATATTACCCAGACTCCATAGACCCTTTCAACCCATATAACCACGACTTTATAGACCCTTCCCGAGCCCATTCCATAGCCTGCGAGTCCAGCAAGTTCCAACCAAAGACTGGGCCATGTGGCCCTATCCGTTCCCTTCTACGCGGACGTGATCATCCAAGACCACTCTATCCATCTGGCCCACCATGAGAATTTAGACTCTGGGGCCATGGAGGAAGATCCCAACGAGGATTGTACTCCTCCTACCTCGGCATCGCTCATCTCAACCCTCAAGACCACCCCTCCACGGCCACCTGATTCGGACGTAGTTCCCACAATAGGTATTGTAATGATTATTGAGCCGGATACTACGATGGAGATGATTCCACAGACACCGACACCAGATCAGGGACAGGAATTGTCTGTCAACGCAAACATTTCCCAAGTTGACTAAATTCACAATTTTCAGTTTTTTTGTCGATAATCATCTAGAACTACCAAGGGGCTGGAGGTCGAACATTCAAGCCTATTATCAAAAATGACATTTGTATGCATAAACCACGTCTTCTTTTTTTGGTTGAACCTCAGATAAGTGGGACTCGGGCGACGAAAGTTATTCGGAGCTTAGGTTTTACTCAATCATTTAGGGTAGAAGCAGAGGGTTACTCATACGACATCTAGATCCTGTGGCGTGACGATATTAAGGTTAGAATTCTGATAGCCCACTGACAATTTGTGCACACTACCATTGTTTGGGACCAGTTGTAGTTTGACTTTACAACAATTTATGATAGCCCTAGGTACTCCCTCGAACATTACTTATGGCAGTATCTGCAACAAATCGCCAAGATTACAATCAAACCTTGGCTTTTGGGGGGGGGAGACTTTAATGCTAAATTGGAAAGCACTGACAAACTAGGCGGCTCCCGACTCCAACCGATAGTTAATTCTCACTTTCGTGATTGTGTTCGTAAGTGTCATCTCCAGGACTTAGGATTCACCGGCCTTAGGTTCACTTGGCGAAGGGGACAAATCCTTGCTCAACTAGACTGGGTGCTCTGCTCGAATACTTGGCATTCTATCTTCAACGGCACTACTGTTAATTACCTGCCCTTCTTGAAATCTGACCATCGGCCTCTTTTAGTGTCACTACACAATCACCCGCGATCTACTCCATCGATTAGATCCTTTTCCTTCCAATCCGCTTGGGCGACGCATGCCGACTTTAGCCAATTTGTAACAGAAAATTAGAACCCTAACGCTTTTGATTCAGCAGTGCGATTAGATCTCTTCGGATAAATTACAACAATGGAATTATACCACACTTGGAAATATTTTTCACCATAAAAAATGCCTAATGGCAAGACTTGTAGGTATTCAGAAACAATTGGACGAGGACGACTCCATCTCCCTCTGCGGGCTAGAGGAACAACTCCGGTCTGATCTGAAACAGGTCTTATTCTAAGAAAAACTTTATTGGCACCAAAGATCCAGGAGCCAGTGGTTAGGTCAGGATGACATAAATACTAGATACTATCATACAATCACTATGGCCAAACAGAGGCATACGCTGATCACCTCTTTGAAAGATGAAAATGGAACTATCTACTCAAAACCGCGGAGTATTCACAGACTTGCTCAATAGTTACTCGAGAAAATTTATTCGGATGACCGTCAACATCCTCCTGATCGTCTGATCCATGGTCAGTTCCCCCTACCTCCCCACGCTAGAGTTGAGTTGGAAAGCCCGCCCCAGCCTGAAGAAATCAAGACGGCATTTTTCGATATGGCACCCAATAAAGCTCCAAGATTTGATGGCTTACCCGCCTTATTCTACCAATCCCAATGGGATACTATGGGCCCGTCCCTAACACTGTTCTTTCAGCGCATATTCCGTCATGAAGTCTGGGATTCAGACCTTAACCGCACCATCATGGTTCTCATACCAAAGCCTTAGCCTCCCACGTCAATTACGCATTTTAGGCCCATTGCTTTATGCTCAGTGGCGTATAAAGCCATTACCAAAATTATTGTTAATCGGCTCAAATCCTACCTAGATAACCTGGTTGCCCCCACCTAAAGCAGTTTCGCCCCCAGGTGTCTCGTTACGGATAATATTATCCTTTATCCAAGAAGTTATAAACACCATGAAACGAAAAACAGGTCAAAAAGGCATTATGGCTTTAAAGGTGGATCTAGAGAAAGCTTATGACCGACTGTCCTGGGATTTCAATCAAGACACCTTATTTGACATCGGTCTCCCTGCAGCCCTGATTAGCCTCATTATGAAATGCATCTCCTCAGTTTCTCTACAAGTTAGGTGGCATGGTGAACTTAGCGAGACCTTTAGTCCTTCTAGAGGTATTCGTCAGGGTGACCCTATATCGCCTTACATTTTTGTCCTGTGTATAAAACGTCTCAGGTAATCTATTACCCACGCAGTGGCTCGAGGATGCTGGCAGTTGATTATATTAAGCAGAACTGGACCACCACTCTCTCACTTGTTATTCACAGATGACCTCATCCTTTTCTCAGTAGCTTCTCTAGAGCAAGTGTGCATTATCCGGGAAACTTTAGACTCTTTCTGTGCGGTTTCTGGACAACAGGTTAGTCAATCTAAATCTCGAGGCTACTTTCCCAAGAATATTTCTCCTTCAACGACTCGCCGGTTAAGCAGTGCCATAGGTTTCACCCAGACAAAAGACCTTGGTCGGTATCTTGGAGTTCCACTTCTGCACGAACGCGCGAATAAGCGAACCTACCAGTACATTCTTGACAAGGTGCACCAACGATTATCAGGCTCGTCAACCAAGCTACTGCCCTTTGCAGGACGTCTCACGTTAGCTCAATCGGTCGTTGCAGCCTTACCTAGTTATACTATGCAGACGGTCCGACTACCCCGTAGTCTTTATGATGTCATTGAGAAAGTATTGCGACAATTTTTGTGGGACTCGTATAAGGGCACCAAACGAATTCACCTGGTCAGCTAGGAAACCGTTTGTCAACCTTAAGAAACGGGGGGTCTTGGTATTCGAAAGGTTCAGGAAACTAATGATGCATTCTTAACCAAGCTATGATGGACTCTGGTTTCTAAACCTCGGGTCTTGTGGGTTAAAGTCCTCTCAGCCAAATACAACTTTGATGCCACGAGCCTCCCCACATCCATTGACACTAATGGAGGCTCGATGATTTGAAAAAACATAAAATCTATTTGGTACCTGGTGCTCTGGGGCATGAAATGGATGATTGGTGATGGCGCTAGGATTAGATTCTGGTTGGACCCTTGGGTTGAGGGAGTGGGACCTCTTATTAACCATGCAACCGCCAACATTCCTGCTTTATCGAGTACCCTCCGGGTCAAACATTTTGTGGGCGTTGATGGCAATTGGAACTGCGATACCTTTCACGCTTGCCTCCCGATGCCAGTTTGTAGATTAATCGCAGAAACTTTCCCCCCAAAGCCCTATCTGGGCCACGACAAGGTCATATGGGGCCTCTCTGACACCAGTCAATTCACAGTTGCCTCCGCCTACTCTATGATAATGGAACAGGCTGACATTGTGATAGATAGATTTTGGACGGTAATCTGGTAATGGAGAAGCCCTCAACGCACTAGAACCTTCCTATGGCTACTGGCGCAAGATCAGTTACTCACTAACCAACATCGTCAGTGCAGGCACCTCACTACAGACAGATCCTGTTATCACTGTGGCCTCGACGAATCCGCGCTGCATACTGTGTGTGATTGTGAGAAAGCCAGACAAATGTGGACATCATTTCCCCCTCACGTAGTTAATGACAAGTTCTTCACTTTGCCGACTCGTCAGTGGCTCAGCACTAACCTCCAACAACACCGCTACGTTTTTGGACAGGATTGGTCGATCCTTTTTGGAGCCACTTGTTGGCTCCTGTGGAATTGGCACAATATGACTCTCTTTAATAATCATTTTAGTTAGCCATCCTCACCCATTTCGCTCATTTGTCTTTTGCAGATCAGATTTATGCATTAGTCAATTGGTGAAGTCACGCTGCTACGGGACATCGACCACAGCACGAGCGACATGACGGATGAAGCACACCGCCCACAGGTTGGGTCAAGCTCAACATGGATAGCGGATACAAACCTTCTTCATGCTTAGCCACAGCAGGGGGCCTCATACATGACGAACAATTGGCTTGGAGGCTTAGTACACAATCTCAGCTAGTGAGTGTCTGCGAAACTCTGGGGTGTTTTTACAGGGCTTACGCTCGGGTAGAATCTTGGTTATCGCCGGATCAAACTCGAAGTGGACTTGATTGCGGTGATCAACCTCCTTTCTTCTTCTGCGAGACGATCAATGATCGATATTAAATCCCATAGTTCAAGGAATTAATGAACTATTTACTCAGAACTGGACTGTAGTCCCTCGGCATATTTATAGAAAGAGTAATAGGTGTACTGACTGGCTAGTGAACTATGCAAAACAATTTATGATAGGCCCTATTTATTTAGATACTACACCCATTGGGTGTTAATTTATCATTCTAGAGGATATGTCGGGACTTTATTTTCCTTGACTCATTTTGTAATTTGTTTTATTCTCTCTTATATAAAAAATTATAATGGTTAATTAAGATAAACGAATGATTACCATTATCATTAATAGTAGTTTGCTTGTAAAAAAAATTGAGAAATAATTTTTTTAATATTTTAATTAATTAATTAATAATATTAATTACAATATTTTAATTAATGAATAAATTATATTTTAATTAATTATATTGTAAATAATTAATTAATTATTTTAAATTAATTATAATGTAATAAATAAATAATAATATTTTAATTAATTATATTGTAATTATTTAATTATATTGTAATTAATTAATTAATTAGAATATTTTAATTAATTAATTTTAATTAATTAATAATTATATTTTAATTAATGAATAATTATTTTTAAATTAGTTATATGTGAATTAATTAATAATATTTTAATTAATTAGGTTAATTAATTAATTATAATTATTTAATAATTAAATTTTAATTAATGAATAATTATATTTTAATTAGTTATATGTTAATTAATTAATAATATTTTAATGAATTAGATTGAAATTAATTAATTGATAATAATATTTTAATTAATTAATTAATTACAATATTTTAATTAATGAATGAGTTGTAATTAATTAATTACAAAATTTTAATTAATGAATTAATTATATTTTAATTGATAATGTAATTAATTAATAATATTTTAATAATATTTTATTTAATTTTTAATGTTAAAAATATTTTTTTTAAAACCACTATTAAAGAATGAGTTTCATTCCTGTGCTAAATGGAAAGTATGGAAAACTCCCAAAAAGTGAGATATCAAACTATTACCCTTGTGATTATAATTAACAACCAATCACTTACCTTTCATTCTTTACCCATTAATCCCTTTTCAAACTCATCAATTAAGCACCCCCTAATAGAAATGTTGTTTCTAAATGACCTACAAATAATAATAATAAATAATAAATTACAATAATACTACTAATAACTAATAATAAGTAGGAAATTAATAATAATAATAATAATAATAATAATAATAATAATAATAATAATAATGACGAAAATAAAAATAAAAATGACGAAAATAATAATAACATTTTTTATTGTTATTATTAAATACATGAGTAGGACAATGAGTAGCACTTGTCTAAACCATTAAACTAAATTTAAGAGAAAAATGTTAACAAACCTATAAAAACAACAGGGATCTCGTTTAGAGTGATACTTTATCCGTATTGTAGTACACCAAAGTTTTCTATTATAGATCATGTCTTCAGTAAGTTTTGCCAGAGCTATATCATTCTTGCCCATCTTCCTCAATTTTTACTCAGGACTTCATTTCCTCTTATTATAATCTCTAAATACAATCTTCTCGCATTTTCTTACTGGAATGTCTAAGTGTCTCCTCTTAACATATTTTCACCACCTAAAGACAATCTTATGAATTTGGTTATGTTCCAGCAGATACCGAGCGATACGTATTATATCGGCCGAAGAACGATACGAAATAGGGGTGTTAATGTACTGGATGTAGATACCGGTCGATACTAATCTGTTTCGTCTAGTATCAGCTAGTATTCGCCGGTATCTATAATATCGGTTAGTATCGAAAATTTTGAAAAATTTAGGGACTTATTAACAAAATTTATAAAAAAAATTTAAAAATTACTCTCCCTCCTCTCCCTCTCCCTCTCCCTCCCCCACTTCTTTTTTAAAAAGTTTTTACAATTAATTATTTAGTTAAACTTTTATTGTGATTTTTAATATTTAATGTTAAATAATAATAATAATGATGATGATGATGATAATAATAATTAAATTAAACTTAAAATTAGATTATTTTATTTTAATTTATTTTAATCTTTATATAATATTTATTAATAAAGTACTGATAAAATATTTTATTTTTTTAATAAATAATTTTAAAAATTATTATTTATGAACTAAAATTTATTTTATACATTTTTAATTATTAAATCAAAATTTATTTGAAATTTATATATTTTAGAAATATTTTAAAATTTAATTATATCTATTAATAATTATTAAATTGATTTTTAAATTAAAATAATATATTTATAATTTTATTAATAATTAATTTTAATTAATTAAATATATAATTGATAATAAATTAAATAATATATGTTTTTTTTCATATTTTAATTTTACTTGGTTGTTTCCTTATCACGAACTCTTGTTGTAAATTGTAATAATTTGAGAGTTAAGGATATTTATTATTCTTTTTATTAGATGTTTTGATGTAATTATTATTTATTATATAATAAAAATTAAAATTGTAATATTTTAAATACTTTGTATTTAATTTTATATTTGTATGATCATGATTGTCTTTTTTCATAAAAATTGTTATTATTATTTATATGTGAAATATCTGAAAATTATTGTTATTTCATATTTATTGTGATTATTATTTATTATTATAATTTTTAATACATAGTTAAAAATATACAGTACAACCATATAATATGACAATAGACAATTTGCAATTTTTTAAAAAATTCTTTAACTATTTTATAAATTTAAAAAATTACCTAAAACGGTGTTTGGTATTGATCGGTATTGATATAATACCATACTAAAACTCAATATAATACCAAATTCGGCACGGTAATCGCAACATTGTTTAAGCATGTCCTCTTTTAATTTTAAATCAATTTTTAGCGTAATTTCTTATAATTTAAATGAAAAATATTTTTAATTTGATTGAATTCGATTGATTTGGTGTACCACCAGGTCCACCACCCCTCCGAAAAAATTAATAAAAACGGCGTCATTCTGAAGCATGAAGCATACCGATCATTAACAGAAGCGGCTTGCGGCAGCAAGCAAGCAAGCAATCCATCAGAATTCGTAAGAAACGAGTGAAATCTTTGACTTGATACGCAGAACTAAAATGGCAGTAGCAAAAGGAGTAAGCTTGAACCATATAGCGAGAGAATCATCCGATGTCAGACGCCTTGCTGATTTCTACAAAGAGGTCGCCTTTTATTCATTTGTTCATTTATTTATGCTAATTAATTGCTTTTCGAGTTTCTTCTAATCATGATTGTTTGTGTGTGTGTGTGTGGGTGTGTATGAATTGATAGATTTTTGGTTTTGAGGAGATTGAGAGTCCTGCTTTCGGAGACTTCAAGGTTATATGGTTGAATTTGCACAACGCTTTTGTTCTCCATCTCATAGAGCGGAGCCCCTCCACCAAGCTTCCTGAAGGTCCGTACAGCGCGTCTTCGCCTGTCCGTGATCCCTCCCATCTTCCCCGAGGCCACCACATCTGCTTCTCCGTCTCCAATTTCGACTCTTTTGTTCGTTCTCTCCAGGTTATACCTCTTTTACATAAAATTTTGATGGCTATAACAGTCTTCCCTTATTTATGTTGTGTGCCACATTGATTAGTTTGAAGTAATAAAGCTCATGGGTTGTTCTTGTTTGTCTATTAACCACATCGATTGAGAATTGTATAAATTGGAATTGTCATAGAAATTTAAATTTAGCAGCTTTGATGAGAATAATTAGTTCTGTGTTATTGGCTGAGTTGTGTCAGCAATCACTCTATAACTAGGCATGTGCAAACTGATTTCTAAGATAAAGTAGTCCTGAATACTTACGCCACAGAAATAGTTGCTTTCAGCATTATAAATAACTTCGTTTAGAGAGGAAGAAGGATAGACCAAATACAATTGTGGGGTTTTTATGATCTGCCATTTCCTTCATCTCTTAGTCTCTTATTGGCTGCTCTCACGAAAGACATGACTCTTGTGACCTGTAGCATAACCCGTAATTCAAGAATGACATACCTCTTCATCAACGTAGCTAAAGTTTCTGTTATCTTTATTTTCTTATTATCTGCTATTTAGTGTACTGATGTATTTCATACAAGATGTGAAACTAGTTAACACTGCGGTTGTTTCCTTGCAACATGGTTGTGATTTCATTAAGTTTGATTCCTGTATCATTAGTTGGACTCTCCATAATTTATTTGTGTGCATCATATGAGCTAGAGAAATCCTATTCTAGTGTGCAACTTTGTGCCTTAAGAGGATAATCAATCACATTAGGGAACCACCCATGTAATGTCTTGTAGTTGGAACTCTCGAGGGTGTTTTTGCCTCTCTCTTCTCAAGAAACTCTAGTGTTACTTTAGACAAGCTCCCAACATCAGGATGTGTACCCAAACAGTACTTAATGCAGCCATTGTCAACTGGCGACTAGATGAACTATGTTCGGGAAATTCAACTTGTTTTTTAGCATCATGGACAATATGGTAGTAAGGCATTGACGGTTATTATGGAGGCTTTTAAGGATTCCTTGTATGTAAAATCAAATTCCTTTGATAATCCCTGTGGAACTTCCGATTCCTTGAGGAGCTATCGTACTTGAATGGGTGACATAAAATGGGCAAATGGGCTACCCCGCCCCTTCATGGATCCCATCCTCCTCACACCCTTAACATTGTTTAGTTCTTGAAATATGCAGAGCAAGACACCAGTAAACAAATCCTACTATTTCATCTTGAAATTTTGGAACAGAACCTTTTATGAAAAGGTGGCAAAGTAGCTGATATTCAGCCTGTTCATAATTATGTATAGTTGTTTATTTATCTACACGCTGTTTTTCAAGAGTGCTTAATTAAACTATTGTAATTCAGGAAAAAGGAATAGATACTTTTCAGAAATCCCTTCCTGATGGGAAAGTTAGGCAAGTGTTCTTCTTCGATCCAGATGGTAAGTTTATCTTTTAACTTGAACCTTCGTGTCTAGATAAAATATTGTTTGACTGACACTCTTGTGTTCCTTCTTCTGCGTGCCCAGGTAATGGATTAGAGGTTGCCAGTCGTCGTGATGATTAGGCTTTACTTGGCACTCATGACTCTTTATATGTTTAGCAACTGCAAGAATAAAACAAATGGGAATCAGTACAAATACACGTGTTTTGTTCCCCGAAGATTACACGTAGTAGTGCCTGTAAATACTGTAACAATGACAATATGTAAATACCTGTTCAAATCTAATGAGACTTGAATTGGATCTTGAACTTGCAAACTCAGGCATTGACCCGACCAAGGTCATCGTCTAGTTCTTTGGTTTGTTTTGATTCTCATCTGAAATTTATTTATTTATAACATTGGAAAGAACAACTTATATCCAGATGTCCGTATTGCATATTTACTTAAATGCATTGATATGTTGCTTCATATTTGTTCCTTCTTGCATCTTTAGTCTATATACTCTGCTTTAGATGCAACTTATTTCTGAAAGAATAAAGATATCAACATAAATTGACTTTTCGGCTTTTTCTGTATCTCCAAAGGAGATGCAATATCCATAATGTGGAACGTGATCTCATTTTTCAATCAGAGTCTAATGGTTCCAACGGCTTGTACCTACAGCCTTGTACCTCTTCTCAATCAAGCTCGTCCATGTCTTATGGTTTATCCTCTCATAGGCCCTCCAACATGCCTTCTTTCAACAACAAATGCTTCACTCTCTCTTGTTATAGTCAGAAATTCTCAATTTCATTAAACTTTCTCATTTCAAACCTTACAATCAAAGTCTTTGTTATCTCAATTATGCTTTGACACCACTTCTTAAAAATTAGAAAGTATCCAACAAAGATAAATTTGTATGAATGAAAGAAATAAACAAGAATAATCAACAATATAAACTAGCTTAATCAATAATTTAATGAAGATTATAGGTTTCTTAAATATAAACTACCTTTATAAACTTAATCATGTTTCTAATAAAATTTAAAATCCTTTTAGAATTCAAAATTTATGGAAAAAAATTAATAAAGTTTTACTTCACAAATAAATACATAAATACATTAGACAGATCTACACTTACATACTAATGAAGTTATTCATAATAGCTTTAGAAATCAACCAAAGACTTGTTTGCGAGAAACAGAGGCTTAACTTATTTAGAATAACATAGTACTTGTAACATACAAATGAAATTAAGTGATACAATCCATCTGACTTACATCTGCAGTATATGGCCGAGCATAATTTCAGTACTATTAGTGGGTATTTTGGGGCCACAATGATTAAAGCAGGAGTCACATTTGGATGTTCTGAAACAGAGCAACAAACGTGTATTTCTGAACCTAACAGTGAATGAAGTCACAATCCGTCGTTCCTGAGAAAAATATAGGACTTGTCATCTCGTGAGCTATTTAGCGGAAAATGTTTTATCATTTTGGTAAAAGGGGGGAAAATGCAATGTGGGGTTTCCCAGAAACTGCAGTATAAGCTGTCATTTTTATTTGTTTCTCCAGAAAGATGCTTTCTTTTTTCACGCAAAAGTCGGTAACTGGTCCTCTTTTCTTTCTTTTCCAATTCGACAAGGCATAAATCATTTTTGTCCTGTAAATTGTCGTCGGATATGCTCTACGCCTGTTCTTTGCTTATTTTGATGGTATTATTGTAACTTTGATGCTTTCTGAGCATAGATACAGAAAATGGAAACAGTGGGTGTGAGAAACAGAGTATTCAGCTTAATGTAAAGCGTTGAGACCTACGTACTATCAGAGAGACTCAGTACCTGAATTCGGGAACGAGTTTTTACTCTCAAAGGTGCAAGCTAATGTACCTGAACAAGTATCTGTACACTGAATTTATTACACAATGTTCAATATGACCATATTCACATCAAGCGGAGTCAAACTTATGTGAATGAGAAATAATCTGTTTCTCTGTGTATCTCCTTGGAAGTCCTTGAGAACTTATATGGAATGGGTTAATTTTAATTGGTGAAACCATCACAGAGCATCAACTTTTGGGTCCTGAAACTATTCCCTTTTTGGATATCATCATGCATGTGAGTACGGTGCCTGTATTGATTATAAATCATAGTAAAACAGAGTACATTTTAGAACTAAGGGATAAAATAAAACAGAGTACATTTTAGAACTAAGGGAAAACACCTGCATGTGTTTGATTTTGTCTGTTCCATCCTTAGTTTTGAACTTAACGAGTTAAAAATGTTGCCTTCAACAGTGACATTTCACAGCTGGTGCTCCGCTTCCTGAGAAACAACGAAAAAGGTAAGTACTTCACCATAGGAGCCATTCAGATCTCTGAACTAAGCAGTTTGCACAAGGACACATCTAAAATCTGTGCGTTGCCTTGCTGAACGGTGTTACTTTCTTAATGATTAGAGTGTCTGAGATGGCGATTTCAAACCCTTTTCATACATGCAATCATTTAAAATTTAGGGTTAAAGTTTTATCTTCTACGAGGAACCTATCTGGTTCGAAGGGAGATTAATCTAAGTGTGAATGGTTTAAAGGTGTCTTCTCATAATTAATACTCGTCTAAAACACCTCATGGACAATTAAAAAAAAAGGAATGTGTGAAATGATTCTAAAATAATAAGATAAAAAATTTTTAAAAATACAATTTTTAAATTTCTTTATTTTGATGTTAAATTTTTAAAAATTTTAGTTATTCAAATCTTTAAAAATTAAATTCAATTTAAAATTAATAATTAAAAAATCAAAGACCAATTCAACTGTAAAAATTTTAAATCGACTAATTTTTTAATTTGATTTACCTTAATAAATCTTATTATTAAAAGTTGGTCAATTTATTAATCAATTGGCAAATTTTTATAAATAATAATAAATATGTTAATTTTTATTTAAAAATATCATTTTTTGATTAAATTTTTGCTTCTTTATATACTCTCCTTTCTTTAATTATATTTTTAAAATTATAAAATTTTTTACTATATATAAATTTTATGATAGTTTAATATTGGTAAATCTTTTAAACTTTAAACTTCTTACGTTACTTTTATTTTTAAAATATCATTTAAAATCTTATTTTTATTAATATTTAGTAATTTATATAATTGCATAAAACTTACATATAGTTTTTAATTCTCTTATAATAAACATACTAGTGATTATGTTTTTTTAGATGTGATAACTCATTAGATACTTAAGAATTATCTAGAAAAGAAGATATTACATTTTGTTAATATTAATATTCATGTGTTTTATTAATTATATTATAAAATATTAACAAAATACAATTTTTTAAAGTAAAGTCCCTCATTTTTAACTTAAAGTTTAGATTATAAGGTTTTTAAAAATTAAAAATTTTGACATTCTAAAAACAATTAATTAAGGAGAATTAACTATCAATTCATCTATTTTGATATAATGATTTTTAGCATTTAAAAGCCTAAAAATTTAATTTAGCAATTTTACTTAAATTTTGAGTTGTTGAATTAAATAATTTATTTATATTAAATAATTTATAAATTATTATGTATTTATCTATTATATATATATATTCCAAGAGCACCGGCCGCTATAAAAAAAAGAAAAGAGAAAAGAAAGACGATTAGATCACAAGGAAAGTCTTGCAACCTCAAGTCTTCCAATAGTAAAATCCCCACCATAAAGTCGTCTCCTCTTTTATTATGTCCATGGTCACTCATAAGGCTCACTCCTCTCTCTTCTCTCTTTCTCTGTGTTTGGAGTAGTATCAGACTACCAACTACCAAGAGCTTAGATGTCTACCATCTTTTGGAAGAGCTTCCTCAAATGCCTGCCCACAACAATCCCATCCTC
>JANIJH010000134.1:113850-129828 GCA_024520975.1 Erythroxylum areolatum
CCATCTTCGCCTCCCAACGCTTCTTCTTCTCCTCCCCCGGCCAATCCAACTCCATCATCGAGTCACCGAACACGCTCACCTCAGCTCCCGAGCCTCAGTCGCCGCTCAGCGGAGGTATTGCTGTGAAGAAATATTCGCCGGACCCTTATTCGGATTTTAAACACTCAATGCAGGAGATGATCGATGCTAGAGAGCTGCGTGACGTGAGGGCTGATTGGGACTACTTGCACGAGTTGCTGTCATGTTATCTTACGTTGAACCCTGAAAACACTCACAAATTCATCGTCTCTGCTTTTGCTGATATTGTCATTTCCTTACTGTCCTCCTCACCATCTTCACCGGAACTCGTTTCCACTCACCAGAAAACAGGAGATTGCCGGCAGATCAATGCTTACCAGTAGTTGTATAGTCTACTCTTTTTTTTTTTTTCTTTTGAACGAGGAACCATTATGTTAGAATCTCTTCCACTCTTTGTTATTTTGGTTTCTTGTGGAATTACCTAGTCCTTGGTGAAAAGGGTTGTTGTTTTCCTGCAAGAAGAGACAAGGGTCAAATATTGTAGGAATAGATAGTTCGGAAACCAAGGGAAGCGTGGTATGTTAAAACCACATATATATTGGTAATCTGTAACCTTTGTTGTCTTGTTATGTTCTGTAAGAAATGGCAGCTGTGTTGGCTTAGAAAACATAATATTGTTAGTTTTGCAGTGAAAGTGTTCCCTTTGGATATGTGTTATTGAGAATGGTGATTGGGGATGATAGAGTAAAGCTTCGGTTACTGGCCTCTGGAATCTGTCTGTAGCGTGTTGTGGTCCTTCATAGCATCCACAATCAAACATGTTGCTGATATCTGCACGCATATTCATGTGAAGCCCTCTCTCAATGTCTATTTTTCTTTTAACCATGCATTATGTAGTAATAATAATTAGAATTAATAATTTATAATAATATCATTTTATTTATGAAAATCCCATTGAACTTATCTCAAACTAAAGGGATCGGTTATTATCTTCCCGAAAAGCCCCCTCAGCTATTCTTTTAGACGGTAATTCAAAAATAACACAAAATACATACATTATGAATTAATATAATTTTTAAATTTATATGCTATTTATATAACCGATTCAATCTAATTTTTAAATTTGATCCGAACTCAAATTAATAATTTATTAAATTTACCTTAAATTATTAATTCAGATCAAATTTAATTAATTTGAATTATGTTCAAAAGCTAAATTAAATTACTATATTAGTAACATTTGAATAGTTACATCTGACATTTATATTGTTAAGAATGATACTGGGCTGACCTATGTACCAATCTTTTTAAAAAAAATCCTTAAAATTAAATGTGAAAAATAACATCTTTTTTTAATGAAATTTTCGAGACTCAACTCTTCTAAATAAAACGAATTGAATCTCGAGTTGATTTGTCAGGCTCGTTAAAAACACCTTAATTTAGATTCATGAGTCAGTTCATTGTCATCTTACATACTATATTTACTTTATCATTATTTTTAACCAAAATATAAAAGAATAGGTTTTTTTTTAATAAAAAATTCTTAAACTACAAGAAAAGTTTATGCACATTTCATAATAATTAGGGATGAGATTTAATTTAAACCTAGCTAGAAGATGGTTAGTATGAATATTTACTCAACGGTGGCTTCTAAGAAACTGTTACCCAACAAATTTGGTTACTTCATAGTTGGTCTTAGTAACGTGAAAAGAGTTTTTAACTACATGAAGAATCTCATCAACTTAGAAAATAAGTATTACTAAAATATAAAAGCATATATGATATGCTTTTATATAAACTAGCCCCTAACTTATCGCAAAACAAAACATAAAATACATAGTCATGAAAAGGGCAGCTGTTCCTACCGTCGTGGCATTGGTATCTTCCCTCGTGGGCCGAAGATTAAGGTACCTTTAAGAAGAGACAAGCAACGTACCCGAAATATATACGGTATAACCCTAGTCCCTATCTAGTGTAGGGTTATGATACATCCTGCAGTAGATATTATTAAACTTTTAATATAGGCAGAGTGTAGAATCCACTTATAAGAATTAAGTTTAGAGTAACCATTGTCCAAATAATTAGAACTAGTTGTTTGAATAGTTAACCCTTACCATTTATAAACTCTTTAACATTTTCATATTTAGTCAATATGGGATATTTTAACACTCTGTCTCAAATATAATTAAAACTGGATATCCAGTTGTCACTTGAAATATACGCAGTAGTAACCAGACTGGGCATCTAGACGAACAGCCGAGAAATTAATAACCTGAACCAAACCTGCTCTGATACCATATTAAATTTTCAATATGGGCAGAGTGTAGGGTCTACTTACAAAAATTAAGCTTGGGTTAATTATTGTCCAAATAACTAAAACTAATTGTTTGAATAATTGACCCTTACTATTTATAAACCTTTTAATATTTTTATGTTTAGTCAATATGAAACACTCAAACAGATATTAGGGTTAAATTTGTTCCACTCTATTCTAATTTGATGTATTGGTTTATAACAGAAGTTGGCGGTAAAGGAAAATACGTTATAAAATCAAAACTATATAGATTTATTTGTAAGGGATATAATGAATTTTATTTAAGATATTACTATAATATATGACAAACTTATATACATTTCATAGAATTTATGATGATTATTATTTAAATATGTAAATACTTATATAAATTATTTAATAAATTACCAATATAAAATTAAGCAGACTAAATTTTGCACATGACTCAAGAAAAGAGATGAGATATTCTATTTCGGTTAACCAACTTTTACTATATTCTATTAAATATCATCTACACGTATTGAATTGTTACGGTCTAAGAAAGATAGAGTCCTCTAACTCGAGAAAAGACAAAGAGAGTATCTTAAAAGTTACTTATGCTACTCTCCATTCTCAAAAGAAAGGAGAGAGAAAGGGATTCTAACTACTAAAGAACGGCAGAAGTTTAATTGTATAGTGTATTACATTTCAGACAATATCAAGGTTAGTTGGTTTAGGTAAGGACCTAAGGTTGCAGTGCACCTTTTTGTCCCCACTTGTTCTATTGTTAAATCTTAACACCAATTTGTGAAGGAAATCATGACATTTGGTGAGTTCGAATTGCAAATATAGTCATAGTAGAGTAAGTTTATTTTCTCACATTAAAAGTATAAATATAATATTTATTTTAAAAAAGATAACAAATTCTAACGTGTCTAATATTTTGAGCTTTTTTTAATTCAGTGTCCAGATTTTTAAAATTTTAAATTAAGTGACTAATTATTTATATTATTAACAACTCAGATCAAAACGTTAGTTCTATTAATAATTTTGTTAATTAAATTAATAAAAAATTAACAAAATTGATGGTTTGAATTGAGTTGTTAAAGTTATAAAAATCGATAATTTAATTTAAAATATAAAAAATTTAAATATTAAATTTAAAAAATGCTAAAGGGTTAATTCCTTTATATTTTGTGTAAACAAAATTGACTTAGTCACCACTAGTTAAGCAAAACTGGTCATGTTAATGATAGGAGTTAATGTCTCCTAAAGAGGCAGCAAACGGACGGCCTTGATTGATGTTATCTTTTATTTTAATTTGGGCGTGAAAAAAGGGAAAAAGAAAAAAGAAAAAAAAAGAAGGTTAATCGGTGATGTAAAAGACAGAAGTAGAAGATGTCAAAAGGAGATGGACACACAAAGGACAAATGTATAAGTCGGGCGTTGTATGAATTAACAAGTGTAGGGTCCTTAAAAAAGACATCTAAATCTTAATCAATTGTGTCTTGTTTTTAACTTTTCAATAAACGACACGTATGAAGAAAGTGCGAGGACGGCCCTAGAATGCTTTTATACAAATTTAATAACACCGTAATTATGGCTCAATTAGTGGTTAATCTTTTTAACAATTTAAAAGATAATAAATTAGAAATAAAAATGCACTAGATTTACGAAAATTAATTAAATTAGGCTGATTATTTAAATCTAAAATAAATTTAATTTGTCTGAAATTAAATGGTTTGTCTTAGTCACAAACAGATATTGGAACATAACACGAGAATTAAAATAATTGTAATTATTCATAAGGACAAAAATGGAGAACCACTGTTAAGACTGCATGACATGTCTGTAAATCTTTCGTAATCTTTGTGTACAACAAGATTGACAAGACAGTGGAGGAAAATTGTATTGACCAAGTTGTTTGACAATTTTTTCAATTATTAATTACATTTTTTAATTTTTTAATAATTTATAGATTAAATTACGTAATTTGATTTAAATAAAGATGATAAAATGATCTAATAAATAATCTAAATCAATAAGTGAAAATTTGGGTAGAAAATGAATCTCAATAAATATGGACTAGAACCATATCGATCTTGTGATTAGAAAGCCTGATATGAATAGCTATATATAAAGGTTAAGGTTTCCTGCAGTTGTTGATATATTAATCGTAAGCATAAAAATTATCTGATCCGTTAAGAGAGCTTACATTTTGAAAAAACCTGTAGAGAGACCTTATTTGTATCTCGGAGAGCAATTTTCGCAAAGACGGGGGTGGATTTGCACTCGTTTCAATTTTGAAAAGCTCGTTTGAAATTATAAAGACCGAAATCTGTATTTTTCACATTTCTTCGCTTCTTATTCTTTCACGTTTGATCTAGAATACGTAATTAATATACTGATACGTATTACACGTGGTATCAGAACGCTGACGTGATCTTATAGTTAAAAACGAAAAAATTTTAGTTTTCTCTCCATAAGATTTCGGAGATTTAACTTTTGTTTCTCGATTTTTTCTTGCTTTTTATTGCACGAAAGTAGTATACATGTGTTTAACCTTGAGAAACGAGATGAAAACAAGTTTGGGAGCTCAAAAAAAGGCCCGAAACTCCCCGAAAATCATCAATTTCTGGTAAGGACAATGGCGATCGTCAAGGGCGTATGTCATAGTACTGCCCAAAGTGGGTGGACCGTGTCACGTCACGTGTCAGCACATTCTGTACGTGCCATCAGATAAGTGCATGTCTAGCGCGTGTGCTTACACTGTTGAAGCACGCCTCACATCTCTACTTATGACATCAGTGGATGATGTCAATGCGACTGTGCGCTAATGCACTGCTGACGTCATGCAGATGTTAGCAATTATAGTATTTTAAAAAATCACAAAATTTTCAAATTTCCCATAAGGGTGCCATGAGGTGTTTTGGATCAGTTTTCGGGTCTGAGAGATTCATAAAGTGAGTTTTTCCTTTTTTTGAATTTATTACATTAGTAATAAATTAAAGTTTAACTTTAGAAAAATAAATTAAAGTATTTTGAATCTGATTTCAAGTGAATTTTCATGCTTCAAACATCACATAAGCGAGATACTTCAAGTTTTTATGTTTTGGGTCTCATGCTCAATGTTCGGGATTGCATGATAGTCACTTGGAAAAGGAATTAAGACATTCTCAAGCCATTTTTGAGTGAATTTTTGCACAAAAACTCGTGTCTCAAGTGGCCAGTTCAGTGTCTAGTGATACGCGATAGTTACTCTACTAAGATTTTTCTTTTACAAAAGTCTCAAATAAAGTTTTTAGAGAATGTCTTCAGCACGAGTGTGTGATAATGAGACTGCGCATTCTGATTTTTACATTTATTGATGTTACATTGTCATATACCATATGCCCATAAAGAATGTGAAGATAACATAAAGATGTATTATTTGTGTTTGTGGATTTTTTGAGTGCTGATGAAGATGTAGTAACCACAGTGGCCTTTTAAGTCAGTATTTTAAATTATTCTGCTTACGCATTAGAGGATGTCTCTAGTCTCATGTTTAGTTATTATGCCCACAGGTGTTAGCTTACATGAGATTTTAATATATGCATAAAGGCATTGGATAGAGGAAAGTCGTTGTTTGAATCATCTATACACCTACAGGTGGTAGTGTCACGAGAGTTGATGGTTTGTATTCTAATCGCTTTTATATGAAAGTCTAATTGCATATATTATATATTCAGCCCACATGTGTTTCATAATATGTATGACTAGATTTTCATAAAAGATTCTATTTAATAGCTCTGAGTATCGCTGATGTCCTACATTTGTACTGATTTAAACATTATCATTTTACAGTCACCTTTTTAGTCAATAAAATCAGTGTTACCATTGAAACTCTGACTAGTTTCAATACAAAGAAGTGGACAAAGGATGTATTGAATGCTATGGAGATAGCTGAGGTTGATATGGTCATACGAACGAATAAGCCATCTCTATCTACATCCATGAGCGAGAGAGTTCATAAAGTAACCTATGAATCCTGAGATCGGTCTAACAAATTATATTTGATGACCATTAAGAGATCCATATTTGACCATCTACTAAGTGGACTTCTGGACACAGACATAGCGAAGAAGTTTCTTGTAATGTCTCCCAGAGGTACACAGTTTCACCTAACCTTAAAATAAATGCCTTGATGAAAGAATTATTCTCCATGAGGTATATAGGAGAAGGGAGAGTAATTGAGTATATATCAAGAATTATTCATCTTTATAATAGATTGAAGATGTTGAATATTCCTCTTCCTGATTTCTTCATTGTTCACCAGACTTTGAATACGCTTCCTCCAGAGTTTAGTAATTTGGTGATGACATATTACTTGCTGGATTAGGAATAGGACTTTAATGTTTTGATTGCCTATTGCGTTGCTGAGGAGGAGAAACTTAAGCTTGCTACTCCTACAACCATCGAAGCAATTAAAGGGAAGGCGAATATTAAGCCCGTGAAGATCAAAGGTAGAAAGATTAAATCTTCTCCACATACTGATGTTGGTCAAACCAGTATTGATAAAGGTCCTAGGGACATAAAGAAGCTAGAGTATAAGGCTTAGAAGGAAAGATTGTGAGTATCAGGTAACTCCTTGGCTTATTAATTTATAGATTTAATTTGCAATAGTCGCATTAAGTATTTGGTGGCTATATAGTATAGCATCTGATCAAGGTGCTTCCACGATGTAGAGGTTCATATCCAGATAAAGCTAAATAAAGGGAAGGAGAAACTGATAGTTCACAGCAATGAAGAACTAGAAGTAATATCTATGGGGAATTTATGTACTGAACCTTATAGTAAGGTTCATTTGGGTTTTACACGACACAATTTATGTGTGATCTTTTGATCAAGGACAAAGAGGGTTAATGTTTTGTATATTAATGCTTCTATTGTACAATTGTTGTTTAATGCAAAACATAATGATACAACTTTCTTGTCATATAGTTTGTATAAAGTGTGTCTTACCCTGTATTAGATATTTGCTTCTTCTTATCTTGCCAAACAAGTTAGGAAATGAAGAACCTTGATGAATGAGAAGTCGTACATAGTGTGACATAAAAGTTTAAGCCACATTTCCAAAGCTAGGGTTGAGAGATTGATCAAGGAAAACATTTCTCAATTCTAGATTATGATAATTTGGGAACATGTGTTGACTGTTGCAGGAGTAAGTTGACTAATAAGGATATTGAGGTCAACTCATGCTTTTGACTTGTTGAGTTTGATACATAAAGATATCGATAGACCTTATATAGTTGCATTATGCAATTTTAAATGTATTTTGACATTTGTTGATAATTATTCTCATTGTAGTTATGTGTTCTTGCTTAAAAATTGAAGGTTGAGAACCAATTGGAAAAATTCATCAAGATAGTCAGATTTGACTACGGAGGAGAATATCGTGGCAAACATTGCGTTTCAGGACTTGAAAAGATCCGTTTGCCAGATATATGGAATCAATTGAAAAAGTGACTTAATTCACTATGCCGAGTAGTTCTGAGCAAAATGGTGTATTGTTGAAAGACATAATTCCACCCTAAAGGACTTGAAGAACTCGATGCAAAACAGGGCTATTCTACTTGATTATTTAGAAGTTTGAAAACTTAGCCTTACACACATTCATATATGGGAATGCCTTACTAAAGTAGTATAATCCTTAAAAAGATAAATTGCATGCTTGTTTCGCCCATTGCTATTTAGTAAGATATCTCGACTATTTTAAGGCTACAGTTTTATTGTATAGAAGGTGATACCAGAATTGTGGAATAACAAATAACTAAGTTTCTGGAATATAATGTCTATGATGATGGTAGACTCTATGACCCTTCAAATGATAGTAGGGTAGATACTACAGTTATTATGTACCTGCCACTCATACAGTTAGATTTGGTGGATCTAGGTCTTTGCACCATGACTGTATAGAAATAGGAACCTATACCTGTACATATAGAAGTTCATGGGGGTACAAGATCTAATACAATTACATAAATCCACTAGAGTAAGACAACCTGCTATCTTATCTTATTTCATAATCTATCAGGTGAACATGACTATGCTATTAGACATGTTACAGGTCCAGTTACTTTTTCAGAAGTTGTTTTTGAAAATAATGCAGATATGTGGTGGGATGCAATGAATGATGAGATGCAATTCATAAAACATAGTAAGGTTTGGGAGCTAGTTGATTTGCATCGGAACTGCAAATCTGTCAAGTGTGAATAAAGTTTTAAGACCTAAAGGATTTCGGGATAAAGTTCAGCAGTTTATGGGCTCACTCAGTTGCCTAATTGGTCACTCAGAGAGAAAGGTTGACTTTATATTACCTTTTCTCTCGTGTTCTTGTAGGATATATTTTGAGTGATTAAGGCAATTATAGCTCATAATGATATATAGCTACATCAGATGGCTGTCAAAACTGCTTTCTTGAGTAAAGACCTTTATCAAGAGGTCTATATGGTAAAGCCTGAAGGATTTCAGGATTCAAATGGAATTGATATGGTTTGCATGTTATGTAGATCAATATATAGTTTATATCAAACCTCCTAAAAGTGATACCTTACAGTTGACGAGGTTAAGACCTCTTTCGGCTTCATGAAAAATCAAATTAAAAGATGCTTGTACTATAAGTTCAGGGGAAATAAAGTTATCTTTCTATTACTGCATGTGGATAATATATTTATTACGTCAAATTACTTGACCATGTTGTATGATTTTAAGCAACTTTTGGTCGAGAATTTTGACATGAAAGACCTTGATGTAGCATCTTCTGTCCTACGTATTCAGATTCACCGGGACAAACCTCAACACTCATTAGGCCTCTCGTAGAATACACACATTGAGCATATGTTATAAAAATTTAATACGGTTAACTGTAAAATTGTTATAACATCAATCTCTTAGAGTAAGAGATAATCTTTGGCACAGTATCCCAAAAATAAAGTCAAGAGAGAGGTTATGAGAAACGTTTCTTATTCTAGTACGGTTGATAGCCTTATGTATGTTCAGTGTGTACTAAGCATGGCATTGCATTCACCATTTGACTATTTGGTTATTATATGGTTAATCCAGGTAAAGACCATTGGAATGCAGTCAAGCAAGTGTTGAGATATTAAAGAGAATTAAGGATATATGTTGACATATAGAAAAGTCAACAAACTAAACCTCGTAGGGAATTCAGATTCAAATTTTATCCATGTGTCCGGATGATCGAAAATCCACTTAAGGTTATAATTTTAAGTTTGCACATGGTACGATGTCATGGAAGTGTGTCAGTAGACATAGGTAACTTCCTCGACTATGCATGCAAAGTGTATGCTACGGGGCTGCTTTACAGATGGTTTAGCCCAAAAATTTGATTTTTGAATTATCTGTGGTTGATTCAGTGTCTAGACCCACTTGGCTGTACTATAGTAATCTTCTTGCTATGTTGTTTAATAACAACAAAGAATATCATAAGGTCTTAGCATTTAAAAGCTAATTATTTGGCCATAAAGGTGTTGATACGAAAAGGTGGCATTAATATTTGGAGCATTTAAAGACTAAAGAAATATTAGCCGATCCTTTAACTAAAGGACTTCACCCACTTGTGTTTGAAATACAAGTATTTAGTAAGGGTGTTTTGACGTCTTTAGAAACTATTAGTTAGGGGATCGTTATGTTTGCTCCATATACATTTGTACATTTTAATATATTATGACAGTATGATAGTTCATTAATAGAGATAATCATCGTTTATCCTCAGTAATACTGTTATCATACATTGTCATAATATATATAAAAGTCTTAAGATTTGTGTTGATCTTAAACATTTAAAGTCATTGGACATATATATAGATTGACCTTGTACCTATATCATTTAGACGCATATAGTTTTAAACAGATATCCATGAAGTTTGACATGACCTAGGGGATAAAAGTTTTAATCCCACAAAGGTTCTATAATGCAGTTTCGCATTCAGTTGGAGATCATAAAGGTTTTCTCAAATGTAGTTTAGCATTTGATGAGAGGAAACAAATTTTCTCTAATGTTGTTTAGTATTTGATAAGAGAAAACATAATTTTTTTAATGCAGCTTAGTATATACAGTTTAGCATAAAGTTGGAAAAAATGAGACATACAAACGAAGATAATATAATTTAGACCATAAAGGTATCATTTTAGTTTGCCACACTCTATTTTCCCATACATTTTAGTAAGATATTAGGTATACGTGATTGTATTAGCTCTTTATCACACATGATACATGTATTTGATACTTTTCGGTATCGAAAGCCTTGCAGGACAGAATGGTGGACTTTCGTTATCTTTGGATCAAATGTTCTGTTTTTAAAACTTAATCGACTAATTCAGTAGTGTGGCTTAACCAAGTTTTTCAAACTTTTTTTAAACTTAGTCAAATCTGCAATTAATACTTGTCTAAGGGCGAGAATTTTGAACAATTTTGTCCTTTCTTATAAAGTTGGACAACTATTGACTAAATTTTTTAGTTTTTTAATAATTTATCGGTTAAGTTATATAATTTGATCTAGATAAAGATAATAAAGTGACACAATAAATGATCTAAAATAATGGGTCAAAGTTCGGGTGAAAAATAGATCCTAATTAGTATAGACCGGACCCATATTGATCTTATGATGGAAAAGCCTGATATGATGCTATATATAAAGGTTAAGATCTCCTACAGTTGCTAATATATCAATTGTAAGTATAAGGATTCTCTGGCTTGTTAAGAGAGCTTATGTTTTGAGAAAAATGTAGAAAGACCTTATCCGCACCCCAAAGAGCAGTTCCCGTGAAGACGGTGATAAATTTGTGCTTATTTCGGCTTCAAAAAGCTCATTTGAAGTTACGGAGACTGAAATTAGGTATTTCTCACATTTTTTTGTTTTTGTCTTTTCACGTTCAATCTGGGATACGTAACTAAGGTACCGTTACATATTACACAAGTAAGTAAAGAGATTCAACTATCAAACAAGTTTGGTTATGATGATGTATTGAGGCGTGACAAAATAGAATTCGATATTTTTCTTGACAACGACCCTCTTAATATGTTTTTATGTTGTTTCATGCCATGTTTTGGATTGTCGACATGTTTGGTAGAGTAGTCTTTGAGGCTACTAACTCTATGGATGGCAACCCGACCTAATAATTTTTATCTGGCCCGAGTTTAGCCCTAGACATTTGAGTTTGAATCTAACTGAGTTCAACAACCCAAAGTCTGACTCAACTTAGTTTGACTTGAATTTCTTTTGTTTTTAAAGTAAAAATATAATGTTTTACTTAAAACGATATTGTTTTGTCTATAACTTTTGAATTTTAGGTTGAGCTGGACTTAAATAGCCCAAATCTGAACCCAACCCTAAGGTTTGACTTGATGTCTAATCAAACTGGACTTAATCTGTTGACTTAAGTCAGGTCGAACCAAATCGAGACTTATTTGCCATCTTTGACTAACTGTCTTGAATTTGAATCACCAATTTCAAACAAGCAAGAATGATAATCCACATCTAATTCGAAAAGTCCTAAGTTCCATAGAGTTTTAAATATTCTGTTCCCTTTAATAAAATGACATTAATTTGTTATTTAATAAATACATTGTTATTTTTATTAATTTAACATTTTTCATTTTGTTTCATTAAAAATAATATCATTTTTACTAATTAATTAAAATTGTTTCAGTTCAGGTTTGAACTAAACTTGAACCCTAATGAAAATAAAATTTATTTCATAATTTCAAACAAAATTTTTATAATTTTTATCAAGATCTCAGCATATAATTTCAAAATGTAAAATGTAGGATTAACTTATAATTTTTATAATAAAAATTTATATAGAACTGAGTTAACCTTTTAACATTAGTATTTAACTATTTACTCACAAAATAATGCTTATTTAAATATAATTAAATAATAAATTTCTTAAAATTTTTCTCACATTACAAATAAATAATTATGGTTATTTTATTAATTATGACAATATTTCTAAATTTTTTCTAGTAAGAATTATTTTATAAATTAATAAATTAACATATAAATATCAAATTATAAAAAATTAGCCTTAGTTTGGGATTGACCGAACCGGTTCAAGTTTGAAATCTAATTAGCTTGGACTTTTATCTGTTGAGTATCGGAGTGGGCCTAACCCCACCGAAGGCACATTGGGTCTGTAGTGGTACTCCCTTCTTATCCGTTGGCAGTCAGTAGGAGCAGTGAGACAGAGAGGCTTAACAAAAGGAAGGAAAGAAAATGGCTTTCACTCTCTCAACCCTCAAGCCGCTGCGTACGCCACCGTCTTCAACACCCACTTTGCCCAACAGAACTAGGGCATCATCCCCATGTCTCACCACTTCTTTCTCCCATTTCCTTCCAATCCGTAAGCTGAAAACAAGAGCTCCAAACCCACGTTTTATAAACGCGGTTGAAGAGACCCAGGAGGAGAGAGCGGAATCCGACGAGGCCCCAAAGGCAGACGGTAGTAAGGAGTCAGGGTTGGCGGCGGAGGAGATAAGAAAGGCGATGATAGAAAGAAAGGAGCGTGATTTCTGGAGCGGAGTGGCAGATGAGGTCCAAGAGATCGAGTGGCCGGTCTTTGGTAAGGTGTTGGGAACTACTGGCGTTGTGCTTGGAGTCATTGCTGGCTCCAGTGTCGTTTTGTTGACTGTTAATGCCGTTTTGGCCGAGCTGTCTGATCGAGTTTTTCTCGGCAAAGGTGTTCAAGACTTTTTTAGTTAGACATGTATTTAGATATTTTTGTTTACGCTTAGTGTAAATAATGTTGATTATATATTCACATTTCGCGAAGGAAATGGCTTTTCAAGTGTACGAATATGGCTTCTCTTACCAAAGAAACTCTTTTTGTAAAAAACCTCAAACTCAACAAAATGTCTCCATGAAGAAGCTATGCATACAACGGTACATATAAAATTAGATGATTACCATAAATGGCAACACCGGTCCGAATATTTCTTCCGAATCGTAACCGCAATACTTCAACCTCAAACTATGATCACAACACAATTCCCTTTCTCCAGCTACTGGTCTACAAGTGAACATGACCAAATATGTTCCACATCCATAACTGGGTCACCATAAAACAGAAAATTTTAAGAAAATTCCATTGATGGGTAAAGGGAACATAAAAGGACGATGGTTCCATCATTTGCTTTAACTTGCAGGACCTACGAGGACTCCTTGAGAAGAACCTTCCTTCTTGCTGCTATCATCCTTCACCTCATTATCAGCCTTCCGTATCCTGATATTGTATTTGGCTTCAAGATCAGTAATTTCCTTCTTCTTCCTTTCCAATGCCTCGTTAAGCCTTGAAATGACCTCCTCTATTCCTTCTTTATTGCGCTGGACGGCAGGCAGGACCTCTTTGATGGTCCTTTCCACTAGTACACCTCCAATCATCCGGTAGCACCGCCTGGTTGGGTCGAGAGGTTGGATAGCATTGATGACCAACGAGTGCTCACTTGCTTCCATCTCAAGTTCTGTGATTTTGGAGTAAATTTGATTTAGTTCGGATCTCAAGGAAGCATACATATTTGCAACTGCCTGCTCATTCACTGGTTCTTTTCGATCACCTTCAGCTCTGCTGGCCATGATACTCTGTAAATGAAAGGAAAGCAACGGCAATAAAGAAAGGGACTAAACCATATATGCATTGCTATAGTTCAATGGACAATGTTATTTAACAAGTTACTCCACAAATCCCTGAACTTGTATGTCTTAGTTCGTTTCAGGTTTCGTTGGAAGCAGTTAAGGTCTAAATGCATCTTCGCAAATAACAATATGAGTTCAACAAAATCTTCAAAGTTAAGATTACGAAACAAAACTGATTACAAACTAGTTGTAGATATACACTTAAGCAGCAGTCCCAACTTACCAGCCAACTATTCACGCAACGCATAGCAATTGTATTCATACACATTTAGAATACCAAAATTCAAAATATATAATTTCTTATCAACATAAGATCAACCATTACCATGTAGTGACCTCCGAAGGCATCATCAAACTTACTGGGGAAACAAGTTTTGTCTTGAAGTAACAAAGAGGTTTATCCATGATGTACATAAAGGACACCATCTTCCATAAACAGAATCAAACATAAAGATAATATAACAATGGTTCCATCTCATCAACCAGATCATACTAGCAAGTTATGTTTTACCTACGGCAAGCAAAATAACATTGTTGGATCAAAGAGTTCTCCATCAACAACTCCATTTTGTGACTATCCAGATATGGTCCAAAAGTTTGAGACAACCAACAATTTATAAATTTCAATTTGTTCATTCACTACGTGGTTTGCAACCTTCAAAAAACTCGCTCTCCATGGTTGGCTATTCCCAGAAAAACCAGCACGTGGAAAAGCCAAGTAAAGAGCTCAGTAGCTGGATCACTACACATCACTAAACACTTCGCTCTTCTCTATGTACATCTTAACTGTTAGCTCAGTAGCCAGAGATGTCTTTCCCTCTACAGCAGGAAGACAATCTAGGAGATACCTATGATCTAAAAAGTCCCTCCATGAAAAAGTTCCCTCTTTCCTTTATAACAAAGCAATAAAGGCTTCTGATAGGAAATGGAATTATAATAACAAGTCTCACAAAACGGAAAAAAGTACATGAGCTCAATCAATCGTCACACAAAGCCCTAAAACATGTCAAACAAAAGGAAACCATCTACACAGAATCTAGTATTCATTCGTCTAGTAAAATGAAAAATCTCGCCAAAATAAATGTCAATACTTGAATCCAAAAGTTCACACTTTCTGCTGCCCACTGTATTATCCCATTCCAACTTCAACACCTCAAATGTATGAATCACGTCTTCATAAAACAATTTCAATCAATTCAAATACACTTTCCTCAATCATAAGCTCAAAGTTATATGAGGTCGGGCCGGTATTTTTGAAATTTCTGTTCCCAAAATCTAAACCCTAATGGAGCAACTCAAACTAGGCTCAACTTACAAGAAACCCACATATCCAGGACTATTTTAGAGAAGATCTTAACATGGATTTATCGAGAACACGGAAATAATGAAACAAACATAATCATCAAAATTGGAACTAAAATCAGATGAAAAGGGAAAAACAAAAATAAAAAGAGCAGAAGTAGGGGAAGGAGAAGAAGAAACTGGCAAGTTAACAAGGTAAAAGGCATACCTGATAGAGGGTCGGACTTAGAAGGCAGCAGAAAAAGAAGAAGAAGAAGAAGAAGCAATCCCACAGGGTTAGGGCAATGGTCTCAGCCTTGAGCCTCCTCAAGCAAAACAATCAAAGGCGATCACTTCACGCTTTAAGGCTAACTGTATTATAATTTAATTCAATTACACCGTTTGATTCGAGAGTTGAATTCAATTATTTCGTATAACATATTAACACATTTATTTCAATAAATTAACTAAAATTATATTATTAAATTATGTTATTAAATTATCTCAAGCTTGCTTTGTTTTGTTTTTTTTAATTTTAATTAATTAAATTTATTTTAATCTTTTATATAATATTTATTAATAAATTATTAATTAAATAAAATGAAACATTTTAAAAATTATTATTTTGAAATAATATATGGGTTATTATTATTATTATTATTATTATTATTATTATTATTATTATTATTATTATTATTATTATTATTATTATTA
>JANIJH010000134.1:129928-161202 GCA_024520975.1 Erythroxylum areolatum
TTATTATTATTATTATTATTATTATTATTATTATTATTATTATTATTATTATCCTTTGGTATGATAATAATAATATACACTTTTATATAAACTTAAAAATAAATTATTTTAATTAATGAAATTTATTTTAATCTCTTATATAATATTTATTAATAAATTATTAATTAAAAAAAATAAAACATTTTAAAAATTAACTTTTTATGTAAAACTTAATATTTATTTAAATTATTTTTAATTAATAAATCTAATTTTATTTGAAATTTATTGGAATGAAGATAATTTAATAATATATATTAGTTAACAGAACCAAGTCACCAACACCAAAAGAAACAAAATAGAAATCTCATGTGATTTGCGTCAACTGCGGAGCAACTCTTCTCCATTGAATTCAATTCACGCAATTTCGGCGTGAATTGAATTAACAAAGAGACAATGAATTGAACCTACACATCAATTCAATTCATTGTCTTTTTTTTATTCCAAACACCTGAATTGAACGATTGAATTCAATTCAGGGCTTTCCAAATAGGGTGCTAGTAAGTATTATTCTAACTTGTTAAATGATATTTTAAATTTTGATACAATAATTCTGGTTGAAATTTGATTTTTTTGTTATTAAACAACTTAAAGTTTTAATAAATAAAATAAATTAAAATTACAAAATACTCCCAATATAAAGTCAATTTTATTTCAAAATATAATAATTAATTGAAAATTTAGATATTAAGTTACAAATAAATAAGTAATCAATTGTTTTTATTTTAAAATATAATAATTAATTTATTAAAATTTTTATATTTATATTGATACAGAAATTAATAAAATTAATTTTCGAATTATATTTTTCATATTTAATTAATATTTTATATTATAAATTCATATAATTTATACACTTAACTCTATAAATACAATTTATTCTTTAATTAATCTTTCATAAATTAATTTTCATTTTCAAAAATTTTATATAAAATAGTAAAGAAATTAAATCTCATTTTCAACTTCACAAGTGATATATTTTTTCAGTATATGTATTAATTCTTTTAATCATTACAATTGACAAATCTTATAGTATGTTTCTATTCTATCAAACTTGTAATACAAATATTTTGTAAATAATATTTATAACCATTTTTGAGGGTGAGTCTTGAGTAACTAATAAAGTTGTTCCTTTGTGACTATAAATTTACAAGTTCAAGTTATAGAAATAAATAATATAAATATAATATAATATATAAAAAAACAGCATATATTATGACCTTCCCTAAACCTCTGCAAAATAAAGAGCTTTGTGCATTAGATACGTTGACATAATATTTATAACTACTTCTAACATTTTAAGCAAATAATATAAATATTATATAAAAAAGAAGCTTTTTAAAGCAGTATTTGTGCATTTCCATACGATTTTATTCCAAGAAACACCAAAATAAGAGGAATATCACAAAGCAAGAACATATAGATTACATAATTTTGTAAAGTAAGTTCCTTCACTAGCCCATTGGCTCTACTAAATTAGAAACACAGAGGGCTCAAGTCTCAAATGTCATGCTTTCTGCTTCCTTTCTCACTGATTCAAATAGCACGGACGACAAATACCTCTCCCCAAAGCTGGGAAATATCGCCTGCAAAAGATAAATTAGTGTTCAGCTTCAACAGATGCTCAGACACAATAATATAAACATAAACAGTACTTAGAAATCATTCCCAAGCTACAAGTCAATATATATTATTGGATGCTCCTGACTATACCATGGAACCAAATACAAAAAAACTTATAAATCAAGAAAGTGAACAAGATTGAGAAATGAAAACAGCATTCCCAACTTACAACGATAAGCTTTCCGGCATTCTCTGGCCTCTTTGCGATGTTGATGGCAGCTGCGGCAGCAGCACCGGAAGATATTCCCACCTGTAACGGAATTCCAAGCACAGAAGAGGTGAGACGGGAAGGATATCATAAGAGCAAGGTGAAGAAGCTACATGAGAACCTATGGGAATTCGTGAGATAGTGCGATAGCTTAATTTCAAAGTCGAACAATGTAAGCAGTACAGGTTGAGAACTTACAAGCAAACCTTCTTTCAGTGCTAGAAGCTTTGCAGTTTCAATTGCTTCCTCACTTGATATCTGCAAATTGCATAAACAATGGCAGCATATGTGCCGATTCAAAACAATAGTACAGTGCATGATGAAGTTCCAAATACATTACAATTCAAATTAGCTGAAACTCAACATGAGAACATAGCTGGTGACAGCATTTTTACACATCAAACTTAGCTGGTGACAGCATTTTTGCACATCAAACTTTCACTAATTTCTCATTACATTAACTGCCCAATCATTAAATTTATTTCATAAATTTCTCCAGGAAATTCAACGTAAGAATGAATGATGAATCTGATAATCAACCTGAGAGTGGTTATGCAATATAGATAACTATGACACAACTTTGAATAGATCAGTTCTACTGGCAATTTACAGGCCTATGATGTATGTTATGCCTTTATCCTAATGCTTACTTAATCATATACTTCGACTAAAATCTTGTTTCTGAGCAACTTTATCTGGCAGAAATATGTGTAAATTGCATTCTTCAGTTCATGAATAGAATCAAAGATGCTGCATGTCTTACTTGAACAACTTCATCAACCAGCCCAACTTCAAGAACTCCTGGGACAAAACCAGCACCTATTCCTTGTATCTTATGTGGACCTTGACACAGAAACATGCCAAATAAAGAGATAATTTTAACTAGAAGCTAAACCAAGGGGCGGAAAAAGAGCACCTTTTTTCTAATGACAACAGAAACTAAAGTAGTTTTTATGCATTCAAAACAAAGAAAGTAAGCCGATCCTGGTGTGAGATACGATCATCTCTGAACAACTATAGGATTTCTATGAGCTTAAAGAGTTACAGAAACAATATAACCTGTACACAGCAATTGCTAACTCTGATAATAGTGCTCCTCGGTTAGCTTACAGAAGGATTATAAAGCAAATGTTATGCATAATAAGCTGCAATTTTTTGTACGATTTGTTTCACTGCAGAGAATTGCTTCCTTCTCTACAATGTAAAATGCCACAAACCATACGGTAGTATATTCATACAATTTTTATAACTATTGACTACCTGCGATAGTAAAAGCAACGGCAGATATAGCTAGACTATGAACCATTAAGTAGTTATTGCATTAAAAAAAAAACTTACCAGGTTTTCCTCCAGACAACACAGGGCTTTCAACAGGTTCCAGACCATAAAGCTACAAAAAGGCACAAGAGACTGAGAAGGTCGAATTTGGAAAGATCAATTTGACTGCTAACTGAGTGCGCATATGACAAAAGATCACAGTAAATCAACAATCATAATAAAAGGTCAAGCGTACCCTTATATTGGGATTCTGCTCTTTTAGGTACTTTCCAGCACCTGTTATGGTTCCACCGGTACCTATTCCAGACACGAAAGCATCAATCTTTCCTCCTGTACCTTTCCATATTTCTGGTCCAGTAGTCTCATAATGTATCTACATCAACAATTTTACAGAAATGATCAGAATTTCTATGATTGACTGCATTCTTCAAATCACAGATTGAGAGAATACTTTTGGGTTGGCAGGATTTTCAAACTGCTGAAGCATGTAAGAATTGGGTGTCTTGGCTAAAATCTCCTCGGCTTTCTGAACAGCCCCTTTCATGCCCTTAGCTGGATCAGTGAGAACCAGTTCCGCTCCAAAGGCACGGAGAATGATTCTCCTCTCAAGACTCATTGAAGCAGGCATGGTAATGATAAGCCTGTAACCCTTAGCAGCTGCCATAAATGCTAATCCTATGCCAGTATTTCCACTTGTGGGCTCAATGAGGACACTCTACATCAACATTTGTAAAGAACAGAAAGAATTGATTGAAGACTAAATTGCATGAAACTTCTCAAAATGAAAGGTAATGATGAAATAAAACAAGTATTCCCTTCTTTCGACAGCAATATCAAAATCGATCAACTACACCAAGAAAGAAACTAATGATGTTCTCTAATATTATCTGCACCAACACATGGATTCTTAAAAGAACGAATTTGCCTCATCAAGTAATACTAACAATCTTACAACTCTTTTACCGAATATTTGATATGATAATTACCTGTCCGGGAGTGATAAGACCCTTGGCCTCTGCATCAGCAATCATACTGTAACCAATCCTGCATGTGAACAACATAAAAATCAGCATCCGGAAAATGTTCGACTTAAGAGGAACAAAAGGATGAGAAAAGTCCAGAATTTCAAGGAAACCATAATAAAACAGCTTACAAATAATCTTAGTATCACGAAGTTTTGAAGAATTGAGCTAAAAGGCTAATGGTCTTGCCCTACTCCATGATTCGGCCAGGGATATATGAACAAAGAAAAGCTATTTATTGAAAAGAAGACCAGAGATGAAGACCGATACCTGTCTTTGACACTAGAGCATGGTTCCATTAATTCTAGTTTAGCAGCAATACGGGCAACACAGCCATCCACAATATTGTTGAGGTACACCAATGGGGTGTTTCCAATCAACTGTATCACAGTAGAACAAACGTTAAGCTTCAAAGCTCAAACAATTAAACACATACAAGACAATGATTTACACCATCAATTAGAGGACTACCCACCTCAGTGACATTCTTGGCAATCACGTCTTTCTCAACTGCCATGGCTTTTATGACTGCAACTTCAGAAAACACAAAATCAATAAACTATTACATGTCAGACCTGAATACTAAACTATCTTTTTTAAAATATATTTTTTTATATTTTCTGTAATCTTTACTACTTCAAATTTTCTGGGTTCAATGTAGAAAAGGAAAAACTGAAAATCCCACTTCATAAACTGTACAAAACGTGGACGCACTTAGTTAAGAGACCTCAGAATCGAATAAAAATCTATACTTTATGCATACCCAGTCACGAAAACTCGTAACAATATCAGAAAGCACACTGCTTGGTCCTAAAGAAAGTATATTCAATGACACCATACATACGCTAACACAATTATAGATGTAGGAAACAGGAAAAAAAAAAATCGTAGGAGCAGTACAACGGGGTCAAGAAAAGGGAGTGAACACCTTGACACTGATAACAATGAAATGAGGTATTCTGGGGAGGCTGAGTGCAGTATCAACAAAAGAAGAAGGTATCTATGCACTTCATAGAACTTGCGTACACGTATCTTGAAATGTACTTAGTACCACAAATTCCAGATCCTGTTGATTGCTTGGGGAGGAAGAGATATTAATATTGACTTTTACAAGGAAAAAGATTAAGGTGGATAGTGAATCTGTTCTGCATATGACCTGATTTTTTATACAAATCCATGTCAGATATGGAAATCAAAGACTATTTTAACATATTTGAGACTAAATTAGAAAATGCCAAAAAGTTCAGGCGATATTAGTTTGTTGCTTCGGTAGATATCTACATGCATTCCATAATTTTCAATGTTAAATAGCATATCTCAATTTCTCTTTATCTAAATTTATTTGTTTTTACATATTGATATCTAAAATTTAATATTTTAAAAACCAAGCTAAAAGTTAAATTAGTGGAATAAAAAGTTTAAGGCTTAATTAGTATTATATTATTATAAAACTGGTTAAAGCTTAAATAAAATTAAAAAATTTAAAATTTATTAAAAGAGATTTTTTGTCATCATTTAACCATTTGAGGACTGATAGAAAAAAAGTTGTTAAACAAAATTTTATTTATTTATTTTAATTATAAAAATTTATGAATGGAACTTTTTTAAGAATAAAAGTTATTAAAATAAATCAAATTAAAAAGTTAAAAATTGAACTAAAAATTTAAACAATTTAAGATTTTTACGAATGAATTTATAAAATCGTGTGAATTTTTAATTATTGCTAAAACTCGATTTCTAGTTCAAATTTTTTTAATGCTTAATTAATTTGATATAATTGATCAATTACAAAAAAAATTAAATTTAAATGGTTTATTTAATTATTCTTAAAATACACACACAATACAATGACCTTAAAACCCCCAGCAAAAGCGAAGTAGTAAAACCTTATCTTATCACATGCCACATGTTTTCCGAGGAGCAATAGTCGAAGCTTTCTTCGTTGCCCAACTCACAAAAACTATGGCAGCGCTTCCTCTCACCCCTTCATTCCCTCTCACCAAGCAAAAACTACCCACCAAGCTCCCTTTCTTTAATCTCAACTACAGGGCTTCCAGATCCTTGAAGACTATTGTTAAATCTTATAAAGTGGTAATTGAGCACCAGGGTCAATCTACAGAGCTGGAAGTTGAACCTGATGAGACCATCCTTGCTAAGGCATTGGACTCCGGGCTCTCAGTTCCTCATGACTGCAAGCTTGGAGTGTGCATGACTTGCCCAGCAAAGCTAGTAAGCGGCTCAGTGGATCAGAGTGAAGGTATGCTCAGTGATGATGTTGTAGAGAGAGGATATGCCCTGCTCTGTGCGTCCTATCCAAGGTCAGATTGCCGTATTAGGACCATTCCCGAAGAAGAACTGCTATCCCTGCAGCTAGCTACAGCTAATGACTGAATTCCTTCTTGATTCTTCACTTTTGAGAGTTTGATGTTGCGCATTCAACTGATGTAATGTTGTCCAACACCTTTTTGTTAACGAATATTGGATAGGCTTGCTTCTTTCCTCTTTCATACGCCGAAGAGTCCTTAAAGCAGGAATAATTTTCTCATGGTAATGCTAAGCTGATCATACCAATATCATGTAAAGATCAATCATCATAGTATTCGACAGTAACCTGTCCTTTCAAACAACACTAATCTTTGTAGCCATATAGTCGTTGCAACAAGAACTTGTATCCCATTTGACAACTACCAAGTTTCATCATACCATATCTGGTTAAATTCTTCGAGACAGACTTTATTCTAGTTGCCCACACAAGTTTTAACCATCAGGGCAACCTAACTAGTTTAACCAGGAAATATGAAAAGCATAAGCTGGTATTAACCGCAAGAATGTAGCTGTTTCCACTGTTGAGCCTGAGCAACTAGAGATTGAAAGGTGAAAACGTTTTCGCTAAGCTCAATAAATCTCAGGGGCTCACACCTTCATCTTGGTCGATGCAAATCTCAGTAAGCATGCAGGCCAGCTGACATCATAGAATGACTTCCACATTACTCTTCGTGCTGCTTGCACAAAGTGGAAGACAAGATCCCTTGTATTGCTTAGGAAAGAACAGAACGGGAGTTTGCAAGCATATACTAAAAAAACTTCAAGATTTTATCGGTAGAATTAGCATAGCCGTAAAGGAGCTTTAAAGATGATAACAAGATGGCTTCTAAGTAGTAAGCAATAAACCAGCCTTCCTTGGTGTCTTTTGCTTAAGCTTTACCTTCACGTTAATACCACTGTCAATAATGGATTGAAGCACAATCTTAAGCTTCCCCTCCAATATCTCCCCCTTCCTTGGTGTGTAGACTGCATCATGGATATCGTCAGCTAGTGCTCTTTGAGCTAAAACCTTACCAACGGCAACACAAGCAACTGCATTCTTCGTGGAGGACAAGTCAAATTTCATGTCTTTTGATATGGAATGAGCGACAGCCACCACCTTGCTAGTAACCCGGTGAATAATACAAGCACGGACAGAGGCTTTTGATATGTAAATGTCAAGGCAAAATGGTTCATGGTAAGGGCCAGTTAGCTGATTAAAAGATGCTCTAGGTGTCTTTTTCTTCACCATATCATAATCACTCAAACTATTAACTAAAGTGTAGACCTTTTCATCCTTCAAGATTTGTGGCAGTTTGTGAACTTCAGAACACTTCAAATCACGACCACGGTTTTCTTTCTTTTTGTTGTCCTTCTTTGGAAATGATCCCATCTCCTGATTCCCATTCTGATCGTCTCTGCTAGTTGAAGATTTTCTTCTATGAAAGTCAAAACTATACTCCTCGAACTCTTTGGAACTTCTATCAAGTTTATAGAAGAGATTCCCTCGAATTCTCATATTATCAATCTCTTCAAAATCAGGATCAAAGTCCCTGAGTGAGGCAACGTCATCAAATTGATCATCAACTGATTCACTTACACCTTTTGTTTCCCTTCCCTCATCTAACGCCCGCCATGCTTGAGCTAAACCCGACGAAACCTGCCAAGTATCATTATCGACAAGCTCGATATCATAAGATTCACAAGGTCCATCGTCCTTAAAGAAACTAGATAGAGGAAACTTAGTAGAGTAGTAGGCTAAAGTGTTGTGGGCATAAGCCTTAACAGCTGATGTTCCCATAATTATGGGGTTGACCTTATCAACGATCACCGATTCTTTGGACATGAAGTGACATACCCCTGAGAGAAAACGACAGCTAGCTAGTGAGCTAACACTATTGAGTCTCCCCAGGAACAGAAATGCCATTTGTTTAGCAGAAGTAGAGAGAGGAGTAAATCGGCTTCTCAAACGCGCAAATCATCAAACACTTAACCGGCACCTACAAAACTGAAAATATGAAGGCAATAAGCCTATATTTGAAGTGTGCGCGAGGATTTAAAAGCAACCAGGAACGAGCCATCCGTGGCTTTTGACAGCAGAGGCAGAGCAATGAAAATACGAAGACTGCCGTTCTCGGAGAATTGGTAGCTCAAGCTTAATAGAGGAAGCAATGAAGAGGAAGAGAGGCAGAGGTGGCAAAAAGATGTGGGCTTATTAGCCTGTGTAGAAAGAGTAGGCCCAATTTCTCTATCTAATGTTTAAAATATTTTTTAAAAAAATAATATCTTAATTTTATTAAATTTTATATATTTTGACATTTAACAAATACAAATGAAATGAAAATTTTAATTTTATGGTATATTCCTAACTCAATTCTAATTTTATGTTTCATATTCTCATCCTCCTCAACTCATATATACTAAAAAATAAAAAATTACAAAACTTAAAATTTAAATAAATTATAAAATTTTCATTTTAAAAAATTTTATAAATTTGAATTTTATTAAAGATTTTTAAATTTTCATTAAAAATACATAACATAAAGAATTAAATATGAATGAATCAAATATTATTAACTTATTATATAATTTAGATATTTTTAAAATTTTATTGAAATTTTCATAAAACTTTTAACTTTTATTAAATAATAACTCTATACTTAATCTCTTAAGTCTAATTCGAATTAATTTAATTATACTTAAAACAATTATTTATTATATTTATTTTAAAGTAATAGTTCATTAAGTTCAAATCAAATTTAAAAATTAAATTAATACATCATATCAACAACATTGAACTAATTCATATATAATATTCATTTTAAATATTTTTATAAAAATTAAAAATTTTAAAATTACCTAATCCACACCAAATCTCGTGTCTTCCACCCTATACCAAATGTACAAAAAGTCAAGCCAGTTGTGGACAAAAAGGAGGAAAGACCCTCGAACCTAACCAATTAGCCCACAGTTACGTCTCTATTCTAAATGGAACAGACAAAGTGTGTGACTACTGGACACAGGTCCACATCTACACACCAATCATCAAAGCGAAAGACCTTAGGAACAAGAAGGTGGGTGGGGCTGAAATGGAATCCAATACCTACCTTCCTGTTTTGACTTGATGGTCTACAGTATCAATTTCATAAAACACAGAGCAGTGGTTTGATTCAGACGGCCATCACACACACTGAACTAGTAATAATTCAAAGCAGACCAATAAGTAAACTTTTCTACAAGTAATCCTAGAAACAGACAGCGATGCTTTAGTCCATTGACATTGTTATGCTTCCATCATGATTACTTTTCACAATGACCTAGAGCTAGAGTTTGATCAACATTAGAAATACAGCTTCTTACCATGGCAAAGCAAGAACAGTTATAATTAACACACATTGCTAAGATTAACAGAGTTAGTGATTACAAACAAACCAGTTGCAAGGGAAATGAGTTTTCGGGTCATCATATCACATCAGTAGTTAACCATCTTCAAGAGGTAGTCAACATCTATCGGTAGTAAGCCTGCTGATAAGCTGGTGCAAAACCATTGCCATAGGCGCCATATGCAGGATAACTCAAAGGTGCTGCAGGATATGTTCCAGCAATGGCGGGGGGAGCAACCTCTGGTGAGTAGGCATATGGAGATGTTGGGCTCCTGCTTCCGTAAACTGCTGGTGGGGAAGGATATGCTGGTACTCCGGTGGGATATTTGGTGTGTGAAGGAGACCTGACAAATACTGGAGGTGAAGGGAAAGATGATACATATGCGTTTGTCAAGCGACCAGCTTTAGCAGGAGGCATTGGACCACCATTGCTGGCACGTGTTCTCTTGTTTGCAGGGATCGCAGCTGGCTTTTTCTTCTCTATCTTGGCTTTCTCCAGCTGTTCAAGTCGCTTCTTGAGGTTTTCTGGGGGGAATTCAGCCTCCAATTTATACTCTTCAATGCATTTGATTACAGCCCGTAGTGCAGACTGCTCCTTCCGAACAGCTAGATGCTACATAACAAATGACAAACAATGTGGAATTAGTCGAGAAGCAGAACTAATCCCCCAACAAATTAATGATATATATGGAACTAAACTACCACTAAAGATCTTGCGTCATGAAAGCATTGATACTGCTACAAAAGGCAATAGATTTGTCAGCACAAGGTTCACTGACAAATCTAAATACAATTGTCCCTTTGAGATGGCTAATGTCAAATATTGGAAATAGGTTTTTTCTAAAAGCATGCTTCGAATATCACAGGGTAAGCATTTTCCATTAATAAGCACTTCCAAACAAATAATTGAACTGTCTCGCTAAAATGTTAGAAATGAACTCTTCTGCATCTTAAGGTACTGTCATTTGAGAAATCTTTGCGAGTGGTAAGATGGCAGATTAAAAAACCAAATTATAGCATTCAATATTTTACAAGGTTGACTTCAATATATAAAATACTGACTGCAAAATGGAGTCTTTTGTATATTACTATTCGTATTGTAAAATATAAATGGACTTCAACCTGGAGGAAAGTCTAACATCAAACATCTCATCAAAACACAAGGACTCCGTAACCCAAATATTGACTATGTTTTAAAACTTCAACATTAAGAAGACAGAAGAATTAATCAATACCGTAGCACGACAAGTATTATCAGGATCCTCTGTTATAGAAGCCGCAGCCTTCTTTGCATTCTTCAAGAAAGACTTCAGTAATGGAACAGGAGGGAACTTGTCCACAAGGCCAACCTCATATGTAAAATGCACAGCATCAAGCTGCTGTCCCTTACTAATTAATTCTTCAATCATATCTGCTCAAAGAAAAGCTTAAACACATCAGCATAGTAATAAAAGCAGCGAAGTCATTAGAGGGATTGACCCAGATGACAATAATACTTTTAGATGTTAATAAAATAACTAAGATACATATAGAATAGTCTCAATAACTCAATATGAAAATGGAACTCCAGTGATGCGTATGGAACAAAATATGGGCATTTTCTTGCAAAAAGTCGTACAAGCTATAATATAGATCAGCAATTGTTGGTACTACATTGCGCAGTTTCACCAACAAAAAGAAATTAGGAGAAGGCCACTGTGTGAGTTCAAAAAATCCTGCACATCAGTGAGGTTGTTGCCAAGCCCCAAACTATATGCTAATTTTTAAGCAGATAAACAAGTTTCTGGAAAGCAGCACTCAACATGAAAGAAATTATATTAGATAAATCCGTGTTAATTCTTCAGACGTCTTTTAACAGGTCAAAGCAAGAAACAAACTTTTAATATTTTCTTTTTATTTTAGGAATCGCCTTATGTAAGAGAGTCGATCACAAAACACACTCATTAATACCTGATCTACAACTTTTCACAAGTGACCATTTTTCAGTCATCAAACAAGCCACCAAGTATATGTCCAAAAGCATCCAAACTAACATGCTGGGATCCATTGTCCTGCACCCCTTGTACTACTTACTCGTATAAAGACTTTAACTTCACTTTCCCTCTACTCTCCAGGTTAGGGGATAAACTAAAATGTAACCAAAACCTTCAATCTTTTTTGCAACAGAAAGCAATTATGCAAGCTAGTAAACTCCAGAGAATAAATTCAGAATCATAAAGAGATTTGACTGAGTGACAGTACCAGGCATTTGATCACCAAGGCCCAGAGAGACAGCAAGTTTAGGCATCTGCTTACGCCAAGCAGACCCAACAACAAGTTTCCTATACAAATCAACATCCTCCTCCTTCACAATCCCAAAAGTAACCAAATGCTGCAGGAAAGTATGCACATCAGGAGTCTTCACATTCTCAATCCCGCCCCTCTCCTCCAAGCTCCTCTTCCACGTCTCTGCGATCTCCTTTGCTCTCTCCTTCACGCTCGGCGTCACCAACAGCCTCGCCTTCCCAATCACAGGGTCCACCATAACCGGAATCAAGCTCTCGAGCATCACAACACAAGCCCACCCGAAATCCTTCCCTTTCTCGTCTCTCTTGTCCACCGGAAACACCTCCGAGATGGATTCCAGGACAAATTTCGCTGGATCCACACACTCCACCAAAGCCAACGGAATCTGTTTCCTCAAAGAGTCAAGTTCCTTCTTCTTAGTGATCACCAGCTTCCAGAACTTCAAGGCCTCCATTTTCAAGCACAAGGATTTGAGAATCAGCAACAAGCCGTCGTCGTCGTCGACCTCGCCATCGGGGCTTTCGGAGTCCACCGCATCCTCCAGAGACTTGAGAGCTGCCTCCTTGCGGTCGTCAAGGCGGTCGATTGCGATCTCTACGCTGCCGTCGATAGTGACCTCGCGCTTCTTGAGGGAGTCAAGAGAGGCCTTGGTCTGGTGGTCTAGGGTTTGGAGTTTGGCCCTGATGGCTTCAGACTTTTTCAAGAGGTTTTGCTCGAGAGAGGTGAAGTGATCAGAGAGCTCTTTCCACAGGAGAGTGCAGCTGGTCATCAGAGAGGCCTGGCGTTGGAAGTCGTCGAAACTCGGCTGAGTCAACCCAGTTAACTCGCCTGGATCGGGGATGGACCCCATCTGGCTAGTTGAACAACGATAAACACAACTCAACTCAACTCAACTCGACCCGACTCAGTAGTAGTACTACTTCAAAAACAAGAAGTATCAGAAGAAAATTGGTAAAGAGAAGGACAAGCCCTAGATAAGGAGACTTACGGGACAGGACAAGAGACAGAGCCACGTGGAAGGGACAATCATAAGACACGTGTAATGACGACTGGTAATAAAGGAAACTAGAATGCGCGGGGGTGCGTAGGATAAGGGAAGGGATAAGGGGAGTGTTTGGAAACCGGACTGGAATTGCTTTCTCGGAAACCAAAGAAGAGTAGATGGATGGTTGTGGTGGTGGGGCATACCAAACTGACCACCACATGTGGCGGAGTCAGATAAAGTAAAAGACACATATGCTCTTGTGACTTGTCTACAGACTCTACACTACGAATCGTCCAATTAAATATGTAATTTAATAATTATTTTATTTTATTTTATTTTATTTTGTGTGTTTATTTTATTTAATTTTAAATTCAAATAAATAAATATTATATATATTAAAAATTCAAATAAATAAATATATAATTAATTAATTAACCATTTTCCTTTTTTTTTCTTACATTGATTGCGTGTGGTGGTTGTACCAGAGATTCAGGCATGCGCATCTCCACCTTTTACTTGTAAAAGAAATATAAATTTTAACAAGGGTATTAGTGTAATATGGACAAAGTTTATACTTTGGCCCAAATTCAACCACACACGCAACACAAAATTAATTAGAAATTTAAATTTAAGTTCAAAATTCAAACTCGACCAAATTAGTTTGAAATTTAAAAAACGTTCAAAAACTTTGAAATTTCTGTTTGACAGAGATTCAAATGTCAACACATTTTGATGGAAAATTTAGTACAACAACACATAATAAAAAATTCAATGAGATGATGAATTTTAAAAAGTTCAGTGATAGGCAATTTCATTGAGTGTTTGGATGAAAATTTGAAAAATCAGTAAGTACTTTTTTCACTATAAAAATCTTTTTAAAAAAATAAGTGTTTGATTGTAAATTAAAAATTTACTTTTCAATAGATATAATTTTTTTAACAATTAAAATACAGCGTTTTAAGAAACTTAAAATTGAAACTTTTCAAAAATACTCTAAATGATTTTTTTGGATAGATTTTTTAGATTAATTAATGAACCTATTTTTAGTTCATTTTGTCCTTATATTTTACACGTAATTATTATTATTATTATTATTATTATTATAAATTTTTTACTTTTATTATTATTATTATTATTATTATTATTATTATAATATTATTATTATTATTATTATTATTATTATTATTTTATTTTATTTTATTTTTTTGAGAAAGAAAGTAAGGATATGTTAGTTTTCTGTCGAAGAAAACATGTTATCAAAATTCAGAGAAACGATGTTTTCTGGTTTATGTAAAATTGTTGTGGTTTTTTTATTTTCAGAAACAAAAAATCACAACAGAGTAAGTCAAATACATTTTACTTACTTGTTTTCTTTTTACAAAAACGACAACAAAAAAAGAAAAAAAATATAAACAAACAGCCCCTTATATTCACATCTATCTTATAAACCCATCTTCTCTAAAAGATTTTGATAGATATTTTTTATTTATGTTTCATATAATTTAAAATTATATAATAATTAATATATTATACTTTGCATATTGTTTAATATACTTTAAATAATATTTATATGTATAAATAATTTTCATTATAAAATAAAATATTATTAAAATTTAAATTGCTTTTATTTATATATTGCTAAACAATCTACTGTACGAAGCTCTTAAAAAAAATTCTTTCTTAAATGATAGTGAAACAGTCAACTGATTCTTCTCATAAAAGATCTACAGAAAAAAAATCTACTGATAAAAACTTTACTGATATAAACCCAATCAAATAAAGGCTAAACCCAATCAAATAAAGGCTTACTTTTAATTAGTAAAGATGTTATTTTCAAATGAATTGATGGAAATTTTAATAGAAATTTAAAAGGCATAATTTAGTTAGAATGCTAATTGTTTAACTAGTAATTAATATTTTAACAATTAGAAAGCTAATTTTTTTTATTGAATTTAATTTTTTATATTTTTATATAAAAGAAATATTCTTTATTTAACCATTTTAAAGGTAAATGAATTGAGTCTACAGTTGGAAGTATCCACGTAGCCATTGCCTGAAAATCTTTTAAATTCAAATATATAAATAGCATACAATAATTCAATAGGAAATTATCTTTTATTAATAAGTCCCAGTAAACCATATTCATTTAAAGATAATATTATTTTCTTTTATATCTTTAAAAAGTTCAGCATGTTTGATCCGATCAATCGTATAAACTTTTAACTATCCAATTTTTTGGTTTGGTTTCAAATCTTTTTGTTCGATTTATTTTAATAATTTTATTGTTAAAAATTTGATCAATTTATTAATTGATTGATGATTTTTCTTAAATTAATATCTTCTTATAAACTAAAATAAATTCATTAAAAATTTTTTTTAAATTAAACTTTAAATTTTTTTATAAATAAAGAAAATTTCTTTCAATATTTTTTTTCTTTAACTTCATTAAGATAACCTTTCAAATCTTAAAACTTTTGACTTACGAGTTTGATTTCCTATTATACTTTTAAAACATTGGTTATTAAGATTTAGAAATAATTTAAAATTTGAATAAAAATTAAATTGATATATAGTAAAATGTTATCAAAATTAAAGAGAAAACATTATCATTTACCATTAAAAAAAATTGAAATTTAATTAAAGAAGAAGATTGTTAAATAAAAACTAAACAGTTTATTCTAATTTGTAAAAATTTAGTTAATTTACAAGATTGACTAATTAATTAAATAATTGATCAATTTTTAATAATAAGAATTATTAAGATAAACAAAGTAAAAAAAAATATCGATTCAAGATCTTAAAACTAAATTGACCAAACCATTTCGATTTTACATGTAGTCATCTTCTTATTGATCATAATTTTTATTATCATTTATAAAATAAAATAGAATATAGTAATTGAAAGTATTATAGACAAAAAAAACTATTTTGATATATTTTACACAAAATGATAGCATTATATTGAACATTAAAATTAAAAAAACACAGATACTAACATTTTGTCAAAATGGGACCCAACCATTAACAAATTTCTTAGTTTCTGCTGCCCAAAAATGAGTTGGCTACAAAAACTAGACTTTCATATTGTCGAGGGGGAAGAGATTGGAGTCAATGCATGATTTAGTCCAAAATTACTACCTAAATAATTAGTAGTTAGTAGTAATTAAATCGATAAGATAAGAAGTTTAAATTATGAAAAGTTTCAATCAATATTAGTTCGTCATAAAATTAGCTAATGATTAAATAAAATCAAAAAATTTAGAAAATGATTGAAAAAGATTGTTCTGATGAAAATTTTAATTAAAAAAATAGATTGTTAAATGAAAATTTATTTATTTATTTGGTTATACGAATTTATTAATTTACAAAAATTGATCAATTAATTAATAAACTTATCATTTTTAACAACAAGAGTTATTAGAGTAAATCGAACCTAAATGTTGAACAAGATTTTTACGGTTGACTCAGTTGAATTTTTTAATATGAGAATTGGAAATAACAATATAATTTAAGTTATTTTAAATAATATCTTTGTATCAACCTTTAAATAATTATCATGAAATTGATCGTTAATTTTAAGTTAGATATTATGTTTCGATTGGTTTGATCGTTTAATTATGAAAATTTTTAATTAACTAATTTTTTAATCGTTTTCTAACATTTTGATTTGATTTAATTTAATAAAATTTATTATTAAAAATTGATCAATTTATTAATTAATTGACCAAATTTTGTAAACTAATTAGTTTTTATAAATTAAATAAAATTTATTTAATAGTCTCATTTTCAATTTTATTATGACAGTTTAATTATTAATTAAATTTTATAAACCTTAAATGTCTAGTATTATGGATTTAATTTTGATTTAAAAACATTTATTAGGTGACATCAAATAGGACTAATAGGACTAAGGTAGGTCACTATTTATAGAATGCTCGAGTACCAAAATTAAATATGCTATGCTTTCCAAATAATTACTTAGGTATTAACGTGGATTTATCCAGTAGGTCCAATAATTTAGGGTCACTTTCAGTTTAGACCCCACCATTTTCGGTGGACTGGACACCATACACGACACAATCCTCTTATCATATGTGTCGCATTTACATCAAACATGACCTCAGTCTATCAGCTGCATCTCATCAGCATCTACAGAATTGTGGGAACACATATCTAAGCGTTAGAAAGTCACATGATCACGTCCAGGGTATCGCCAGCCACCAACCACGCGTCACTAATCACCATCTCATTAAATTTAAGTGTCCTTTTCCGCAATTACAGTCTAACCACTCTGATTTATAGCATTTTAACTTACTAAAGTATTCCAATTTTTATCCACATAAATAGTGCAACATTTGGAAAAAAAAAATCAATGTTTTTGAAAAATGAAGCAAAAGTTAAGTTGATAAGATAAAAATATAAAGGTTTAAAAATTTTAATTATTATTATAAAATCAATCAAATATTAAATAAAATAAAATTTTAAAATATTATTGAAAGATATTATCTCATTGCATAAAAAATTTAAAATTTAATTAAAAAAATAGATTGTTAAATAAACATTAGTTAATTTATTTTAAAGCATAAGAACTTACTAATTTAAAAAATAAATCAATTAGTTAATAAATTGATCATTTAATAACAAAAATTATTAAAATAAATCAAACTAAAAAGTTATAAACTAAACTTAAAAATCAAACTGTTCAAAATTTTTATAATTTAATTGACGAACCAGTTGAGTTTTTTAATTGCTAAAAATCCTAAAATTTGATGACTTTCCTTGATATAAGCATGAAGTTCTTTTTCTAAAATTATTAGGAAAATTTTAAAAAATCAAGGCCACATTATATTTAAACATGATATGTATATAGCTAACATTAAATTAAAAAATAAAAATAAACTTAAATAAAAAGATTGTCTTTACTATCAAATAAATTAAAATTTAATTAAATACAAATTAATTAATTTACAAAAATCAATTAGCTAATTACTAAATTGATGAATTTTTAATAATCAAAATTATTAAAATAAATTATACAAAAAATTAAAAAATTGACCAATTCGGATTTTTAATCATTAGTCATATAAAGTAGAATATCACGTTTTCCTGTTCTCAAGTCCAAATCCACCGTAGATAGGTCAATACTAACTTTACGTGTTTATCAATTTTAATTTTTAAAGACTGTTTCTAAAAGTCTAAATAAAAAAGTTATAAACATAAATATAAATTTAATGTAACAATTTATTCAAATAACATAATTTATAAATTATTATATACATTTAATAAAGTTCGAACTTTGGACACTATTGATAAGTCAATAAGGAACACAAAGACTCGCACCTGTCCCACTGCAAATGCATGGCCAAAACGTCACCGTCATTGTCACTCCCACTACTACAAACACGACCACAGCTACTGCTACATTCCAAGAATGTCTCCGTCTCTTCCTTTCAAATACAGGAGGATGCCTAACACTACTTTTTTAACCCATACGAGCAACATTGACATGTGGCTTTAGTCGCAAAAAATATACTTTAGCATACTTGCTGGACCATTGACAATAAGACATTCCAATTCTTCATCTCTGAGATATTTGTCATTTTATAGAGCAGAATACTAAGTTAGGAAGTGGGGTTTTGTAGAACAGCTTATACAAAGACATAAGAGCTCAAATCAGTAGAATCCAATGGTAGCTCCCCTGTAGTTTGAACAATCACGCTAATGCATAATCTAATGATAAAAATCGGAACAAGACCAAAGAGGAACATGCAAGTTGCTTTAATGGCGGGACACTTTTTTTCTTTCTTTTATAATTTATATATTTCATAACCTGTGAATACAGAATTAGCTCCAGCGTCTCAGACATCCTACCTCTTCAGTATAATATCCCTTCAGCACCTGCTGCCTCACCTCTGAAGCTTTTATCATCTTCTGAAGCAGACGACGGCAAAAGTTAAATGACCAAAATAACAATATATAACAGTAAATTGCAGTGTGCAATTTTACCTCACATTTTATCCACAATCTACTTCGATGCTGGATGATCCCTTTTGCTCTCTATCCTGACCTTCTTCCTTGTCTCAAAATCAACCTTGCAGAGATCTGCTGCTGTTCCAAGATATCCATAAAAAAGCCTCTCCTTCTCCCCATTCCTGTCCACCTTGACAAGGCTTGGATTTCTATCATCATCTTTCCCTTGTGTCACTGTCTGTATCCGATCCCAAGCCCTACGACCGTGATTCTCCTTCTCAAAATATTCGGCCAACCGAACAGCCTCCCGCAGGCCCGCTTGCTCATCACCATACTTGACTAGAGTAATGCCCAGATGACCATCTCTTCCATACAAGGACTTTGACTTGCCGCCAGCAAATCCTAGATCTGTTGATAACATATTAAGGAATACAGGAAAAAAACATGCTGGTTAAGGCTTTGGGTATATAGATAAATCAAAATTAGAACAAGGCTCGTTTCAAATGAAAAGATTGCAAGGAAAAATTTAAATCCATGGCACCAACAGATACAGGACACATTATAAGTCAAACTTTAGATCCCCAGGTAAATATGACAGCCAAACTGTCCTTCCTCACATTGTCACAATAAGTTTGCTAAAGATAAACAATCCTCAAAATGCAAATGGAATGCTAAAGTTGTAAAATGAAGAGTTCCAATATTGGAGCAGAACCCTTGGTTTCAACAAGGTATTCCAACCTCAAGAGTTCCCCTAATCTCAGGAAAACTGATCGGCAGAGATTATCAGGCTTTGACATACAAGAGTTTAACAAGAGCAAACAGTTGAACCTCATGGTTATCTCTTCTATGGAAGGTAACCTTTTCAGATTTATTCTTTCAGTATCCAAAACTATCAAGAAACATTTTCAGATTACCAAAGAAAGTTGCAAAGATGATTGAATAGAAATATAGTATGGTGTTTATGAAGTGGAAAGGTAGCTTCAGCCAGACGAATCAAGGTTTCTTAGAAGCTCCTAACTTTTTCTAAACTGGAGGGAGGAGTTGGTGTCGAGAACATTGGAGACCACCAATCTATATTCCCAAGTCTGAGGAGTACACTATATAAAGTCAGGATTCATGTCAGTTGCTGTGGTCAAAAGGGTTTCTGAAGTCTGAAAATCAAAACTGGTTGCTATTGGAGCCAGAGTAATACTCAAACTAAGGCTGAGATCTCATAACCTTTTTGTGAGATTGCTGGCAACCAAATGGATAGCTGTGAAAAATAGTCAGTCTCAAACATTTGATTGACCTGAGAAGTGTTTAAAAGCATATGATCATGACTGTTAGAAATTGCTAGCAGTGAGATGTCAGGAATTAGTGAGCAGAATTATGTAGCTCCTTTTTGGAACATGTTCCTGCTCACTCATCCAGAAACCTGTTAAGAATTGCCGTTTTCTGTAATATCTTACAATGATGCAATCATGTTCATAAAAGCCCTAGGGTTCACAAGTGCTCCATACCAAGGAGCACACCATATTGAATGACTACACAATTCTTGATAATTTTGTTAGTAAAAACACACAAATATGCATGAAATACAAAGGGATTCATACTTCTTCTCCAAGCAAAAGGCAAGACAGAGTATCCCTTTTAATTTGTCAATTACCTAGTCTACATTTTATAGGTTTCTCAGCTTTAAAGCTTCTCAACAATCAATAACAACATTCATCAGAAAAAGAAAAAGTTGTAGAGCTAATCCTAAAGCCAGAGACATTGTTCAGAATTTGCACTTGGCTCTCTTCAGCAACTTCAGATGCTTGCGTTGGTGCCCACAAGTAAATAATATGAAACTAAAGATGCACGTAGATAAGGGGAAGGCAGAAGTGGAGTTGTGGGCATAATGGGGATGATAAAGCAAACTAATGCTAGAGGAAGGTGAAGACAAATATATTACAGCAAGGGAGTGGATTACAATTCAGATGCCCAATGTGGCATGTAACTTGATAAATGTTTAATTAGTGCCTACAAGGAGTACTGAACATCATGAAGGTACAATCTATAAATAACTTGCATAAATTAGAAGAAGCATGTTTTCTCATCTCACAGGTGCACAAGGTGGATCATACAAATGTGCTAATTACTCTAGATATTCCATGTCCCCCATGCTACTCGTCAGCCTTCGATAGACTATTCGGCCTGGAACAAAGGGTAAAACCCTTCCTCAATCCACACAGGATGTACACCTTGCACTTGTCTGGCAAGTCCATGAAGATCGGATACCCAAATCCCAGGTGAGGTCTCAAAGGGGCGAGGAAACACATAAGACTTAGAATTATTAGGTTTAGAAGTTTGTCATATTAGCCACATTGCAGAGGAATGCCTTTACAATAATATTTCACATCAGGTTTTTGCCGATTGCAAAAAATTCCTCTGCGCTGCCTCCCTAATAGTCTAGGCTGCGAGTCAAACATTGTTCAGTTCAGCATTCCCCTTTGACAAAAAGATGCTAGAAAAACACATTCATATGCTTTTGTATTGTGGTTTGGGAACAGTGAACAACGAAGAAAGTGAAGACATGTGGTTCTTATAATAGCTTCCCTCCCCCGTCTCAATCTGTTCCTAATCCTAGTGAGCTGTGGATAAGTTGAGGATTTCTGGTCTTGAGTGGCTAAAGCTTAAGTTCCATTAACAGCATTTTCATGAGATATATGCTTTTGGTCACTGCCAGGGTGGTTGCAGCAGTCCCACTACTTCACCTAGCAATGGTAGTTCTAATCGCTTACAATCTTTACAGCAAGGACTTCTAAAGTACGTCATTGACCACCACAACGATAATATCACCAACATCACCAACATCACTGTATCATCAATTAATCACTTGTATGATTTCTTTTAACTTTTGTTGGAACAGCAGAGCTAAGAGCATTATTATTTACCAACTCAATTCACTTTGTTTTTTCTTGAGGCTGCCTAATTTCTAGAGTGAAACATTTTACCATAAACAAATACTTTAATAACAATCAAGTACAAGTAATCCTAAAATCTACTTGACAAAAAAGAGCTAGTTACAAAAGTTCTCAAGAAAGAGCCAACACAAAAAAAGAAAATAAGAGAAAACAACATGAATAAAAGACATCAGAGTGAATGGTAGACAAAACTATTCAATGAGTCAAGCCTGCTTTGTACCGTGTATCAAAAATCACATAACAATAAACCATTTTGCTCCCTCACAAAAATGTTTCTGTTTATTCCACCGCAACCAGCTAAAAATCAAATAACAAAACCCACAAAAAATTAGTTTAAGTCTCTACAAACCTGCCATCACCAAAGTTTCTTTGAGATGTAGTTTCAATTCAATCACATACTCATCTAGAATCCAAAAACTAAATCTATAATTTTCTCAACATCTGCCAGCATATAGATTAGTCACAATATGATATCATAACCATATACTATTACATTTATCAGCAGAAGAAGAAAAGAAAATTAGAGAAAACAAATGATTGTTCACTGGCTTTTAGAGTTGTCAAAGACGGTAAAAAGCCATAACCAATAGAACTACTCTTGATATCTTTGTGCCTGCTCCACATTAAACAGAGCGGGACCTATACAATTTGACAAGCAAATACATGATGCAAGTAGGTTAAAATGGAGAAGCCAACAATCGCCTAATGTTGGAGAAATAATGGGCAAGATCATACCTAAATATGGTGGATAATCTGTACAACTACAAATGCAGTACAGGGGATAAATCTATCTAATCTGGTCCCACATACGAATGTGTTCTTATGATTCACCCTGAACATTTCTCCTTTCCACTAGCAGATCTCAATAGAAACGCAATGTCAAATAGATTGGAAATGAAAACAATAACTAGAGTATGTAAATTCCAATCTACCTCTTCATCTGAAACAAAATCCATTTCCTTCCCCAATAAGTCAAGACAGCATGCACCAAAAGCACTATGCAAGAGAAAGTATGCAGCCATTGGCAAATGTCCTTTTATGATCCTGGCAATCAAGTTTAACAAATGTTTTGGATTTTTCAAGTCTTACAATTGCATTTCCACTTCTCACAATCTGAGTTGGGTAAAACTTACTAGCTGTTTCTACAAAACTATAGTTTTGAACATATGAGCTCTTCAAACCATAGTTATAAAATCTGTAACCAGTTCCAGGAAAACTGCTTTTGGACTCAAACTTGCATTTGAACATCCAAAAGCAACTTCAAACATAACAACAAAGAGGCACTGAATGTAATGCTAAGATGGTGACAGAAGGGGAAGATTCCTAGAGTAGATAAGTGTGAAGTGGCAGTGTCAATCACAAAAGAGCACAAGGGGCATGACACACTATACCTCTCATTTTGTTATCCATTGCTCTGTTTCCCAAACCTTCTATGCGCCCATCTTTACCTTTTCCTGTAACTGTATTATGAATTATCACCATAGGAGGCCATATAATCAAATCATCCTGGTTTGCTGCTGCTTCATCAGCAGGTAAGAACTGATACGCTTTTGAATTATCAGGAGGCTTTGAATAGTTCCATCCCATTAAAACACAGAGAGCTTTGTGCAAACCCAAATGATCCACACGGGAATCTGCACTATCTGAGTTGTATGTGTGCAATATAAGAGCATGCATGTTTGGGAAGTCTTTGGAAGACCTGTAATGTTATATACCAATGGCATTGAAGACAGCAATTCAGGTTCACCAATTGATATCACAGGGAGTTGAGAAGTACAAACACAAAGGACATTTAAAATCACATCCATATACAAGTTAACATAAGTTTAAAGGAGATACAAATGATGACAGCAAGTACATCCTATAAAGTCAACAGAATTTCCTCATACTGGATAAAAAACTTTGAAACTGTATTTAGTGCATTTTCACTAAAGAAATGCACTAAATGCTTCCTCCTTGAAGTCACTACAGTCCTAGTAAAACCACTTAAAGGGAACCCTTTTTCATGATTCCCATGGTGGAAGACCGAATATTACCTAGATACAACACCAGTAACAATCTAAAAGTAACTTGGGATGTAGTCAAGGCATATCAAGCAACTTCATACGTTGATCACACAAAGATAGCCATGCATGTGATCATGACTGGGAATATATGCGCATATCGGCAAATTTAAACAACCCTCCACTCCTCAAACATCGTCACATGGTTTTTAACCTACATTCAAGTATATCTGCTATCTTTCTATGTCGACATACTAACAAAACAGGCTACTAGATTCATCACCTACAAGACAATTATACACAGCTTCACAAATTACAGCAAATGAGGAAAATACCTCAGCTGCATTTAGATTGAAAGCGAGAAGGGAACAAGGTAATATGGAAATGTTCAAATAATATTCCACTTTCACTTCAGTCGTCACTGAAGATCATCATTGCCTCACAGAATCTACCACTGAAATACACTGATAGAATTCCTAGTCCCCTAAAAACTTATTCTCGTAAAGGCAAATATAGGAAGTGGATGCTGAATTAGCTGGAATAGGAGCTTTAGTGGATGAATATTTCCAGACACACATCTTGAGTGGTTATTCCCGCTCCCCCAGTCTTGAGAGGTTATTCCCGCTCCTCCAGTCTTGAGAGGTTATTCCCCACTCGTCCACTCTTGGGTGGTTATTTCATCCTAAAGTTTGGCCAGGTTTCAGGATGGAAGAGGAGATAGGGAGGGGGAGGAGAAAGTTAATCCGGAGAGCATATTACAAAAATTGAAGCTAAGAATATGCAATAATCGGCATTGTTAACATCAACTAAAATTGCTTTTTGTTCATTTTACAACTGTCTTTGTAAATACAGAAAGTAATTAAACATATAATTGAGCAATCCAATAATTCTATAGTTGAAACAGCATGTTAATCGACTCAAATCCAAAAGTCAAATCTTTACAACTACTAGGGAGAGCCAGAGATGCACCCATAAAAAACTGAACAATTTGAGCCAGTCCACAACTGAAGTGGGAATAAATCGCATACAAATAACTAATAAGAATCCTATGCCAAACAAGATCATAGAATAGGGAAAGAAATGAAGTACTCTGTACTGAACTAACTAAAGTTAGGTATGGGGGAATACAATTTCTACACTTTGGGTTATGAAAAACATACAAGCTATAAACTGCTTTAATATAAAGAGGGTGATCAAAGAACGACGACTGTTCAGGTTTAGCTACAGACCTTATCTAGCTTCAAATTATACTATGAGATCTGAAAATGTTAAGAGACCAACAAAGGTAATACATTTCATCCTAATTCATAATAGTGATATCAACTTAACTGAAACAGATTTGAACAAGGTGTCAGGTTCAGAAGATAAAATAAAGAAGAAAAATGCTGATTATAAGCAAGAGAAATTCCTGCTGCAGAGCCTTAAAATTCTAACACAAATGCCTGGTCTGCAGCCCAGCAGAAAACTTCAAGAATTGAAAAATGAGCTTGAGATAGCAGGAACAAGAATCTAAATAAAATCCTAACCAATAAGAGATAGGAACTAGTTAATAAGGAGCTTTGAATAAAACCAACGAATGCAAACAATAAAAGCTATGAACAAGAAAATATGCAAAGAGTTTGAAGAGCTATATATACTATTTATCAAGAATAACTACCTCTAATTCCAAAGCAATAAAAACACACCTAATGATTCTCCAAACAGTTAGATCATTTGAGGAAGAACAACTAAAAATTTAAAACAAGAACAGCAGAATATAGAAATGGGAAAGGACAGAAAAAGAAGAGTGAGATAGCAAGAGAGAGAAACTAACATTTTGAGATTAAACGGGAAACAGATGTAAAGTTGTCAAATTCAATACTCAAACTGGCCACCATAATCATCACTCTAGGTACTTAAATTAGAGACTTTACCTAGACTGGGAATGGACCAACTATTAAATCTCCTTTTAGTTTTAAGCCTGACAAGAATGATATTCTACGACTATAATCTCCTTTTAGGTTTAAGCCTGACAAGAATGATATTCTACGACTAGGAATACATTTATTTTCAAGCCAAAACCTTTATTGTCTAGTATTTGATTACCAATCCCTTATATTGGATTGGGTTACCTTCACTAAAAACAAAAACAATAAAGATAAACCAAGCTAAGAGACTTTAAAAGGAAAAATAACTTCAACTAATAAGGTAGCATTATTGCATCAACACTATCTAGACATTCCTGTGATTTCATGATATAGTTTAATACCATTTGTAAACAGTATAGGAAACAAGATTACAAGTTATAGTAACGAAACTTCCAATCATCTCCAGTTTTCAAGAAACTAAATAATGCTACAAATGCAATATGATCTTCGGTAAGCAGAAAACCACAAATGTTTCCAGAATGAAAAGCCACAATAATAGTAGCAACCTCGAAGTCATGGAACCATTGCTGCCTCTGTGACAACTGAACATATACAAATGGCATACGATCTTTAGCAAGCAGAAAATCACAAATGTTTCCAAAATGAAAAGCCAAAATAATAGTAACATAATCTAGAATGTTAGAAGCAAAATTGCATAAAGCAACCTCAAAGTCGTGTAACCATAGCTGCCTCTGTGACAACTGAACATATACAAATGGCATATGATCTTTAGTAAGCAGAAAATCACAAATGTTTCCAAAATGAAAAGCAAAAATAATAGTAACATAATCTTCAATGTTAGAAGCAAAATTGCATAAAGCAACCTTAAAGACGTGAAAGCATAGCTGCCTCCGCGACAACTGAACATATACGATGGTTTAACTTGCTGAAACATGTTGAACTGAAGACATCTAACCAAAAACAATCATCCACAGGTTGAACATCCAACAAAAGTAACTACTTATAAGACGTTCATGGCAGCGAGCCAGTCACATAATAGACAAGAAACAACTTGTGCATTCTCCACAGTAAGGGAGAAAAATTCAAAACTGATCCTTCCGACATAAAGCTACTAAACAACTAATAATTTACATCAATCATTGTCACTCCAGACAATGGAAGAATCATATATGGCATCCATCACAAGAGTCAGGACCAATTGCAAAGCTTACCACAAGGCAACAAGTTTTACACCATCACCATGTAGTTTTAAAGCATCAGCACAAATCGTCTAATTCTTGGTACTCCAAAATGCCTAACTAAACATGTCCAAAGGTCTAAACAATGAAGATTTTGAGGAAAAATATGAGATCTAAATGAAGCAGACCTGTTACAAACCAGACAGTGAACCATTAAATCTGTTTTTAGGTTTAAGTCTAACAAGAATAATTTTCAACGACCAGCAATTCATTTATTTTCAAGCCAACCCCTTTATTGTCCAGTATTTGATGGACCAATCCCTTATACTGGACTGGTTACCTTCACTAAAAACAAAAACAATAAAGAGAAACCAGGCAAATAGAGTGGTTAATAAGGAAAGGCAACTTCAACTAATAAGCTAGCATTATTGCATCAACACTATCCAGACATTCCTGTGATTTCATGATAAAGTTTTATACCATTCCTAAATGATCTAGGCTACAAGATTACAAGTTATAGTTAACGAATTTCCAATAATCTCCATCCTTCAAGCAACTAAATATTGCTGCAGATCACATACGATCTTCAATAAGCAGAAAACCACAAATGTTCCAGAATGAAAAGCCACAATAATACTAGCATAATCCACAATATGTTATAAGCAAAATTGCATTCAACAGCCTAGAAGTCATGAAACCGTAGACGAGAAACAGCTTGCACATTCTCCACGGTCAGGGAGAACAATTCAAAACTGATCTTTACTACAACAACTCAATCATTGTCTATCTAGACAATGGGAGAATCATATATGGCATCCATCAGAAGACTCAGGACCAATCGCAAAATACCATCACCATGTAGTTTTAAATTTCATCAGCACAAATCTCTAATTGTTGGTACTCCAAAATACCTAATTAAACACGACCAAAAGTCTAAACAATGAAGATTTAAGAAAAAAAATTGAGATCTAAATGAAGCAAACCTGTTACAAACCAGACAGCGAAGACGGCCCTGCTTCCCATCCTCCAAGTAGCGCTTTCTCTCTGCCTCATTCTCATTAATCACTTTCGCAAAATACAAAAATGCCTTCTTTATCTGATTCTGCTCTACCTCAATATGCCTAGTAAACATACCATCACCACTAACTCTCATATGCTTCCCATGCCTCAATTCATCACTTATATCCCTCCGAAATGGGCTACTCGTTGCCGCCGAAAACTCTCCTCGATAATCAGACGGACCCATAGGGTAAGCATCATTAGGATTATTCCTATACTTAAATTCCTCCTCATATTTCCTCTTCAAAGAAAGGCTGTGATTCATGTCACGGAACCCTAATCCTTCCGGGCTCATTTGGGGGAAGTGAAGAACACCACCACCAACAGGTAACTCCGAAAGGTGCATTGGCGGTAGCAGTGGCCGAGGAGGGAAGTCTTGGTAATCCGGCGGGAGAGCGAAGTACGAACGGACGCTGCCGTCAGCGAGGACGAACGTCCGGCGCTCCAGCATGTGGAAGCCGTATGCTGGCGCCGGAGGTGGACCTAGGTCCGGGAACGGAAAAGGCGGTACTGCCGGTGGAGGCATTGGATCATTAGGACCCGGGGCGGCTTTGGGCCTGGGTGACGGCTTTGAATTTGGAAGGGGCTTGGGGTGTTTGGGTTCGCCGGGTTTTGATTCTTGTTGTTGACTGGTGGCGCCCGCAGTGGAGGAGGATTCCCACCGGGATTTGCGGTGGGAGCCGCCGGAGGCGGCGGGGGGTGGTTTGTTCACGGTGGATTTTGGGTGGGAACCACCGGCCATCCCTCAGTTCGCGACGCTGCAGAGAATAGATCCTCCGAGGGTTTTGATTGGGTCTAGTTTTGTTCCATTTGGGCTAATATCTTGTGGAGTGTATATACCGGTATGGGCTTGTCCCAAATATCCAATAAGAATTTGCCACGTCGTCACGACACTTGGGATGACTTACACCTTGTACTCGCTGTGCATGTTCTTGGTCCGTACAAATGGATAAGTTAGGAATGAAGCCATTGTAAAGCAGAAATCTGCGTGGAGGATAGCCGAAAGGTGAAGGTAAGGTTATGGACTCTCTTTTTAACTTATGGGTCGAACTCCATAGCTCGTGTTTTATCGTTCCCTTATGGGTTTTTTCTCATCCTCGAATCGATAAAGCTTACCTTCAGCTTCACTTGTTCGTGAACATTCATGGTCTAATATCTGATACTGATTGCTTACTCTTTTATTGACAGATGGATAAAACTGAGATTCGTATAAATCCCACGAAGTTTTCGGCTAAGTAGATGGGGTAGCAGAAGAAATCAGGCGATTGATCCTGAGTATAAGGAGGGGGTGGGGGTTTTAGGAAGCCAACTTAGTTGATACGCAGATATGAGAATGCCTGTGATTCTTGCAGCAAATATAGTTCCTTTCTTTCCCTGCAGAAGAAAGGAAGTAGCCTCTGAACTTAACAATCACTGTGAGTTGTATCATTAGCTGGGATTGATTTGAATTTTGTTTCTGTAGAAAGTCCAGTAGACATCTCTTGGTAATTAGTCGGAAATAAACATTGGCAATTCGCACTACAAGATTGGCTCTGTTCTCAGATCCTTTAGTCTTCAATTTCTGCTTGAGTTCATGTTCTTTGAGTTTATTGATGGTGTATTCGTGCTTTACTATAGGTAAGTTGAGATTCAGTTGTAATGTTGTAAAATTACCACAAGGTACTCCTTCAACTCGCCGCCATATCTTAGTTTGTGGTGCTTCATTTGTCACTATTCTTGCCTTGAATTGCATCTTAACACCACTTCGAGTACAAGCTGAAAATGAGTCCAATGACCAAGAACAGAAGGATGATGGAGTTATTGGGGCTCTCAAATCGATATTTGATCCTAATGAGAAAACAAAATCTGGGAAAGTATTGCCAAAAGCTTACCTCAAGTCAGCAAGAGAGGTCGTGAAGACCCTGCGTGAATCATTGAAGGAAGACTCCAAAGATATAGCAAAGTTCAGACGGACAGCAGATGCAGCAAAAGAGTCGATTCGTGAATATCTGAGCAGTTGGAGGGGCCAAGAAAAGGTGGTTCGTGAGGTACGTATCTTCATCTGAACCTCATTTTGAAGACATTTTCAGGCAGTCATTTCAGATGGTGTGGTTTACTTGCAGGAATCATACCTGGAGTTGGAAAAAGCAATTCGGTTTTTAGCCAGTTTTTACTCCAAAGCTGGTCCATCGGCTTCAATCCCAGAAGAGGTTAAGTCAGAGATCTTAAAGGACTTGGATACAGCTGAAGAATTTTTGTGATTATGAATGTAGTTCTGCTTAAACCTTGGGAAATTTTGCAACATGATTCTTGGTTCTTTCATGGAAATGAACAATGTACAACATGATTCTTAGAAACTGAACCACAGATACTTCTTACATTATAGGCACTGCTAAGACTTACAACTGAATCAGAAAAATGGGAACCAAATTAACCGAAACAAACACGATCCCATGATGATCTGCACAACCAGAATGACGACCACCTGACATTAGATTACTCTTTCCCTTTAATATCGGATAATCAGCAGCTGAGCTCGTAACAGTATCACTCCTTCAGATCAACTTCACACGTCTGGCACACTATCACTGACGTATCAAGAACGTGACAGTACCCCTTTTGAGCTGCATATACCGAATCAAGAAACATTAGGAGTTTAGAATGCAGTGAAAATTTATTGAACAACACAGCACTTCATGCAATACACAACAGAGCTAATGTAATCCACAACAAACCACCATATTTTTAAATTCCAGTCTTGTCAGGACTTGAGAGACTTTTTAAATGAGAAGCATTATTAAAACAGACGTCAAAAGCAAGACACTCGAAACGAAGCAAACATTCTTAAAACCAGGAGAACACTACTTCATGTCCAACAGTAATAATGATTTACTAATGGCTTGAGAATAAAGAATGTTGATGACAAAAGCATGTGAAGTCAACACAAAATCAGTTACATTTCAGAGAAGTTATCCAACCTTGGCACAGTCCCAAGGCGGCGTTTGTCATGTTCCGTTGCTTGGCGAAGAGCCCTAGCAAAAGCTTTGAAGGTTGCCTCAATTATATGATGAGAATTTCTGCCAGCAAGCTGTGATAAAACAACTCTTTCATTTATTACATTAAATACATAACATTAATGCACAAAAA